>JASGXE010021790.1:0-13626 GCA_030068105.1 Sinentomon sp. SZTP_YWyxl
TTCTTTGATTATAAATTCTTGTCCATGCCATATTTCTTGATTTAACGAAGACCTTTGACTTGGTATAGGTACCCTATTCCAAATTACTTCTGAAGCTCAATGCTCTCCTTCCTTGTTTCATCTTCCCACCTGTATCAGCAAAATAATTTGTTCTTTTCTTTCTGGGCGCAAGCAGAGTCTCCATCCATAATGGTGTTCATTAAAAGCTGCTACTGTCACCTCCGCTGTCCCTCAAGGCAGTGTATTGGGTCCACTAGCATTTTTTTCTTTTTTTTAACGACAGCATTTCTGACAATATTGCTTTCTCCGGTCAGGCTGTTTGCAGATGACATTCTCCTATGGGCCAGTGGTAAACCCTAGTAGTTAGGCAAATGTCATTATAGCTATATGTCATTATAGCTATATGTCATTTTATCTATAATGTTATACTTTAGATAACCTTGTTGTTTGAAAAGGTTTGAGAGCTATTTAGAGCTGTGTGTTGCGTTTGTTTTGTTGAGAGAGCAGCGCAGAGGATGCGTGTGGAATGGATGACCGGCGAGCGAAGGTGCGTTGGCGTCGAGCGTGCGTCAGTGCATGCTTGCACAGGGCATGGATGTCGAGAGTGCAGGGTTGCTGGGATTGCTATTGGCCTGCAAAGAAAAAGAAAAAGAGTTTATTATGATTGCAATGCATCATGTTATATTTTGCAAAAGTATGTTACACAAAAAGGATATAACGAGACAAGAACGAAATCACGACCAGAAAATGTAAATAATAATGCATAAAAAGTGTATTTAATGTAATTTTGTACAATGTTCTTTTTGCATTAGCGCATGATGTGAAGTGTTGTGCAGGTCCAGTGAATGTGAGTGAGTAAATCCCCAATAAGGTGAAAATTCGTCGTGTTGGCCTTCTTCTTCTTCTTCTTCGCCCTCTATCGCTTCGCCGTGATCGTCCTCCCATAAATCGTCATCATCGCCATCATCATAATCATCATATGCTGTGTGTTGATGCTTTGGTCGCATTGGATTCTGGTTCTCAAATTGACACTGTTGCTATAGATTTGTCCAATGCATTTGATAAAGTTAGTGGACCACACGTTGCTCATTCACATAAACTGGCCAGTCTGAAAATTAATCCTTGTATTGTTAATTGGTTGCAAAAGGCTATCTTTCAAACAGGGTGCATGCAGATGCATGGTACGGGTGGACGGGCTGTTCTCTGCTTCTGTCCCGGTAACTTCGGGAGTAAGGCAGCATTCCGATCCGTTGTTGTTTGTCAATTATATAAATGACATACCCAGTTTTGTGAATTGCAAAATTCGTTTTTCGCAGATGACTGACTTTTGTACAGTAAAGTTGATTCTTTATCTGACTTCCTGGCCCTGCAAGCTGATTTACATGCTATCTCAACATGATGCACGTCAACGCGCATGGAAATCAGTTTTCAAAAACGTAATTCTATCACATTTGCTAGCAAGAAATCACAGTTAAACAGCAGATATACTCTGTGTGGCTTCCCGTTGGCAAAATATTCAGAGATATTGTCCCGGTGTTGTTCTTGGAAGTAAACTAAATTGGCAGCCGAACACCACTCGATTGCAACAAAAGCAAATTCCTCTCTTTACTACATTAAACGTAACTTTAGGAAATGCCATGCCCTGCAAAAATTCGAGAGCTCGCATATGCAAGACTTATTCTTCCTATCATGGAGTATGCATCTCCGGCTTGGAATCCTTTTCTTGCAGTCAATTGCCGCATTTTGAAGTCTGTTCAGCACCGTGCTGTGCGTTTTGTTATGGGGAGGCTATCAGGCACACAAGCAGTGTTTCTGAAATCACGGTCTCCCTCGGCTGAAAACTCCTGGCAACTCGAAGAAAAATTGCCAGGTTGATTGCTTTGCTACTTGTTATGTCGAACGTAGGAGGGTGGGGCGAACTTTTGGACGAAATGTAGAACGGCCCAATTATTAATCTCTTAATAATCATGTCGAAAAAATAAAACTATTGAATTTCAAAAGAGATGTTGGGAAATATTCCTTCATGGCCAGGACAATCACTAAGGGTAACCAGTTGCCTGAGTCCACTTTTAATCTACCCCTCAGTGTCCTAATCCTTCAGCGGCGCCGCCTCACTGAATCTTGCAAATGAACTCCTTGTGTGCTTGAAACGTTTGTGTTTTAAAATGTTTGTGTTTGTGTTTTTTAGTTGATTCTTTCGTGCAATGTTGTAAATTTTTGTATTCAATTTGATAAGGGGTTCGCCCCGAAAATAAACAATTCAATTCAAATGCTGCCACCAAAAGTGTGGATAAGAGCACAATTATGGGAAAAGGGCACATCGTTCACATGAGCACCGAAATTATTATTTCAAATGATTTCGGTGATTCTCGCTGCGAGCGTTACATATAATTCTGCATTCAGTAACAGATTAATGGCATTTCAGGATAACAAAGGAGATGCCAACATCAAAGTGCGCGAACGTTTGTCGAACAAAGCAACTTTAATTTGAATCGCAAGAGACCAAACCCTGTGCTGGTAGATCGCCATTTCCAAGTTGTTTCGAAATGTTTTCACACAGAGCAAGTTGATAAGACCTCCAGAAAGTCTCGTAAATTCCAAAATGCTTCAGGTAGACCATGCAAAGATGAATTTAATTAAACAGAATATGTGATAAACGGAGCTATGCGAGTGCAGGTCTGAGACTGTAAACGCCATGAAGGAAATTCCGCAAATGAATATATGCACGAGGACAATGTAACAGGTTCCTGTGTGCATATACTCTCTTCGTGCTTAAACAAGTCTTTTCTGGATTGCGGTTTCCTTACGAGTATGCTGTTTTACGTAGCTGCATACGTTTCCGTTTACTATTAGGTTTGGGTATAAAAATCCTCAGACCATAGGAGATTTTTATCAGACTTTTGATGCACGCGGGGAAATGTTAATCCCCATCCAGTAAGCGGTGTTTGATGCATTCTTTCATGTAACGTGTTTTGCGGCGCATGCGAAATGGGGAATTACATTGCCCCGTGCTTCAAAAGTATGAAAAAAATCTCCTATGGCCCGAGTATTCTGAATGGCTCTGTTATATCTATTCTGTTTTGAATTGAAAAGGAAGCTTCACAACCTAGCCATTGTGTCTGAACCTGTTCGAAAATTTCGTAATCAAATGAGCTGTATGAGTAAAATGACTTTTGAACTGGCGCTAATCTCAGACAAGACAAGGGTTCATCTCTCCAGCTGATGAGGTTTACATTTCTGGCACACAAAAAACAATTCATATTCTCTGACTTGACTTTCGACAGGAGATTCTTCCATTTTCCGAAACAAAACTTGTTTGATCTCGTTTCTCGTGAAGGCCTGCATTGTCGTGGCAACCGAAGCAAACTTCTTGCAAAGCAATCGAGTCCAGAAGTTAACTATGCGAAAATACGCTGGGATTTCGCAAATCCCATGAAGTTCCCTGCGTGACACTTTGGAAGCATGTCATGATGGACCAGATATTTCTCTTGGATGTTTTTGACGACAAATTGCTTTGGGAAGAAGTGTGCCTTCATTCTAGCAATATCCATGGAAATAAGGCCAATGCTCTTAGTGAACCTCATTCCGTTTCGAGATCCGCACTGAAAACGCTTCAATCGATTTATTTGAACTCACTGGATTCTCTGCAATTTCGATCAATGCAATGCCGCACTTGGTTGCAATGCCGCCCATGTATGTGCATGCTCACATTGTTCACAAAGATTCCCAATTCTCTGCACAGATCTCATGTTTTCTAATGAGATACAGAAGAATTTTTCGACAAAACAGAAAAAAAAAGAGATCAATGGTATGCAACTATCCGCACCAATGCGCAAGTTAACACCTGGATTGTCTCGTTCAAACAGCTACAACTTTGTCTTTGAACGCGCGTGCACGCCTTTTGACTTAGCTGCTATTGAGATCTCAGGGCATTTCGCTTCTGGAAGTGGTTGTTATGCCTGGCAAGAAGAATTGCGTCGCAGAGAAACAGCCACCAAGAAACTCACATACTTTATCTCAGACTTCGTCGATTGTATCTTGATTTTCCCATGCCGGGTGCCAAAACGACACCTTTTCATTTCAAAGTTCAGAGTCAAAAGTGTTTTTTCGTCGAGATAAGTGTTTTCCGGTGTGTTTTAGCCGATAATATGTGACATAATTTAGGTTTGGCGCAGTGCATACCATGCAATGCAAACAAAAGACACACCAAACAAATGTCTCTCTTATTCGTTAACAGTTTGCAGTTATGGAGAAAAGTATGAGTTAAGGATGGAAGAATATTCATGGTGGTAAATCATTTTACACGTACCAATAAGATAAATTAAACCCTGATGAGAAATTTGATATCTGCGTGGGTATGGTCACAAATTTAACACGAAAAAGTGGACATCAACAATAGGCCAATGCAACTTGGGTTTTGTAAAATATGGCCAGTCAATTTCGAAGAAATTGTGGCATTATGAGCACTGCATTGTGAAAAAATAAACAAATAAATAACATCGCTTGACGTATTTACTAAGCACAATGGTTTATGGAACGGAAGATAAACAATTTCGCAATGTTTAAATTCTTCCATCCTCATTGTTTTTAGACGCGGAAGGGGATATGAGTAGGCGTATACGCGAACAGTCATGCCTAAAACAATTTCCAGTTTTCCTTTCAGCTTCGTAGCTGTTGTTGTCTTTATGGCTCCGCTTGTGTGGACCTGAGGGGATGGCAAAGTTCGAGAGAAACACGAGCGTGCTTTTTGCTTTTTTCGAGAGATCTATCAACTTGAACTGTCAACTTGAGCTGTCAATATTCAAAGCCTCGTGAGAAACTAAGCCTTTTTATTAGGGCAGAAGCCATAAAATCAAAGTTTGAGCAGGAAGTTCACGGAAAACAGGAGCAAGGGAGGTTTGGCTATTTTCATTCTTGGCTTCGTATCCTGTGATACAAAGCCAAGAATATACATTAATAATATACAATAACATGCCAAGAATATGTATACAAGAATGTACATTATCTTTTACCATTTCTGTGACTCATTCGTCTCAACCCCCGTCGCAATTCTGAAAATCTTAAATTTCCCCTAAGCCGCTTTTTTGAAATCCTTTTCCAGAAAATAATTTCTACAAGTTTCTTTTCCTGATCATTGATTAACATTTTCCCCGCACCGAAAAAGGTAAACTAACCTATCCAATTAAATACCGCCTGATATGTTTTGTTTCCACTCTACCGAAATTTTTGAGAAGTTTTGTGTTTTGATTTCTGATTTTGCTGGGACCTAATCAGCATGGCTTTTGCAACTTCAAATCTTGTGAAACCCGACTGACCGAGTTGATATCTCACATTTCATCAAATCTTGTAAAAAGGATCTCCACTAGCGCAGCGAAATGAATGAATGAATGAATGAAAATGAATGAATGAATGAAAAACTTGTATTTCATTCATTCATTCATTCATTCATTCATTTCGTGGCCAAAGTTTGACTGAATGCCGTAAGCTGAGTACTACAACAAAAGCCGGTCCGGAAGCCATGCTGCGCTGCGGACAAGACAGAACCAGATTCCAAAAAGCTGCGAACATGTTTAGCTATGAAAACTCCAAAATTTTTGAACACGACTCCAGAAGGCTTATTGGTCTATAGTTTGATGGATCTGCCCTTTTTCCTTTCTTAAATACGGGAATTACAACAGTTTCTTCCACTCACTCGGGGTATATATTTGAAAAATATTAGGTAACAATTTCAAGAGGTTAATGCTGCAGACTAATTTTCAGCAATTTGTTCATTTTTGATGGCTTGTTTCTTTCTTATAAGGGCCCCATTACTTCTAAACCTTTGCGATGTGATCATCCTAAAACTCCAAACACAATCTTTTCAATCGTTTCTGTTGAAACTGCTTAAATCTTATCTTTCCTGAAGTGCAAACATCCTCGCGAGCCAGAGTACCTCCAATAACACTCTTAGGCCTATAGTCTTGTCCTTATAGGGATGCCTCAAGGGAGTGCACTTGGACCACTTCTTTTTGTACATTTTATAAATGATGTTTTAGAACACTGCTCCTGTCGAATTAAGCTCTATGCATCAGTGTGCAGAGGTCAATCGATTATGCCTTGCAATGTTCCCTCACACAGTTTTACAGTTGAATTCCACGTTGGTTCTTTTCAGGCTTTTTGGGTTGTCTTATGGGTGTAGGTATTGCCCTTTAAATTCGTTCACTTTTATTATATTGTTTCAATTTCTGTATCGATGTCCTCTCAAACATGTATGAAAAGGAGTCAAGCTCCTAGACATAAATTGTTCAATTCAATTGAATTGACCGACAAAAACTGAATTCGATTATAATCTGAGCAACCATTCGAAAAAGGCGATTGGAATTTAGTGACACTTAAAAGTTTCCATCTCAGATATGTCAACCGAAAAAGCGTCCATCTCACGAAAGTTGTGGGTGGCGCGGAACTCGCATACTAAAGTCTGTTCATTTTCAGAATGGTTCGCGCGCTTTTTGCAGACAGGGGTGTGCAAATTTGTGCAAAAATCGGAAATCTGAGATAATGAGCTGCAGGCCTCAATTTTCGAAACTCTGTCGGTTTTCACCTCTCAATCTTTTGATAATTCTATTTTTCGGAGTTTTTTCAATTTTCTGTGACGACGATCTGTCTGGTTTGCTGGTCGTTCCGCTCCTGGGTTTTGAAATGTGCACTTCTGATGCAGCGCTGATCCGAAACTTCGCTGGCTCTCACTTTGCAATCATTGGTACCAACCTGCAATGGTGTGCGGCCACATCTGCTGTTGTTGCCAACAACTGGAAAACAGGCACACATATTCATGTCTGGAAAATTTCAATATCATGTTTGGTTGCTTTTCCATCTGTGATTTGTTTTGTCAAAGCAAACATGAGCCAAATGAAAATGAAAAAATTTTGCCCATGGCGAGACTCGAACCCACGATCTTGTGATCGAAAGTCCAACGCTCTACCACTGAACCACCGGCGCTTTCGGGAATTTTAGTTCAAAAATAGCGCTCTTAAATGAAACAACTCGGATATTCATGCAAAGAATGTTGTACAATTTGGACACCACTGTCGTGCCCCCGCTTCCACCTTCGTTTTGCTGCGAGTTTTGGCGCGGACCATTCTGAAAATGAACGCAATTTAGTCTCCTCCGGTTCCGCGAAAAGGTGCGCCAACTCTCAGCACGCGGTGCGAATCAAAGCGGGTAAAATCAAACAGGACAAATTTGATTTCGGAGTTTGTTTGTCACAGTTTGGCCAATTTCCATAAATACCGCATAAAACAGTCCTTGGCGCGAGTAGCGTTTGTCAACTTTATTTAGGCCCCAGATTATTTGCTTTAGGGCCTATACAGGGTGGTCCTATATATGACTGGGAACAACTGATTGAACGTGTTCCTCATGTCCGTAGGAATAAAACTTGTAGAGTGACAAAATTCGTTCCGACCAACCATTTTTGATATATCTACACCAAAAACACCAAGTTCAGTTTGGAACACTATATTTTAACTTGGGCTTAGATAGGAAGTGTCCATTTAATGGAACACTTGGTCTGTTTGGAACACACTGAGTGTTCCATTTCCAACTACTTGGAACACTTAAGGTGTTCCAATGGAACATATAAGGTGTTCCGAGTCGCACATGTTTTCCATATCTGTGACAGGAATGTCACAGATTTGGAACACTCAGTGTGTTTCAAGAAAACATCAAGTGTTCCAGAAATGTTCTTAAAAGAACACTTCCTATCCAAGCCCATGTTAAAATATGGTGTTCCATACCGAACTCCGTGTTTAGAGTTTATATGCCTTCCCGAAAAGTTCCCAATGTGAGCCCTTTTTGGGTGCATGTCGGGGTTGATTTATTTGATGTTGCGAGTTCTGGGTTTTGGTGAACGTTCTCTCCAAGGCGATCTGAAGAGAAAACATTCAGTGACAAAATCCGCTCCCACCGCCCATTTCGGTCGGAGATATGACCATCCAAAAATCCCAAATCATGACGTAACACAAATAAATTGACCCCCATCATGCACCCAAAAAGGCTCACATTGGGAACTTTAGGGAGGCATATCTCCGAAATCGTGGAGGGGGTCGGTGCGAATTTTGTCACTGAACAAGTTTGATTCTTACGGACATATGGAACACGCCCATAATCAGTTGCTCCCAGTAATTTGGATCACCCTGTATATCTCTCGTTTGCGCAGCAGGATCGCCACTAAGGTAAAGTTTCCCTTTGAAGAAACTTTGTCGCCTTTGTTTAAATAAGTCATTCTCATATATAATTACTTCTCAAAAGTTAATCCTCTTCTGATGATATCTCGCGTTAAACTTCACGAAACCTTGCCTTTATACGTTGCCGTGATTGGGAAAGTGAGCCTTGATAAACTCTCTGCCGCAAAAAGAAACATCACTGGCCTAAATAAATAAAACCCACTGTTTGTTTAGGTAAATATTTTTGAATTAATTTGCTTAATTAATTTTGCTTTTCAATTTATAAACAAACTAGCCGGGCTGCGCCCGGCCCTGCCGGGCTGCCACTACAGTGTGTAAAGTAATTGCATGATTTTGAAATCGTGTTTTGTCATCGGGCTCTCGGGTTTACAAAGAATACAGTTTTGTTGCTGTCTCGTCACGATGACAGAACCCGGCGTCGGCCCGTCGGGTGTCAGGTGTATTTGTGCAGTATGCTGGTGGGCCGAAAAGGGGTCAAACGACATACGCATTGTAAGTATCTTCGGAGGTGATTGTTTCCGGGTCGCCCTCATTGACTCAGAAAATGTTTTCCTTCATGATTGCCCTTCTTGAAAGGTTTGCTTGTTATGCTTGATGTGCGAGTTATGTCTACTTTCATGGAGCTGCGAGGACATTTGCGTGTTAGGTCTGATGGGTTTCCCGTGAGGAGATTACCGGAGACGGAGTCAATACGGAGTCATGCAGCATAAGCTGCTCATATGTATTTCCAGAGCAGTGTCGTAGCCTTTAATCTGATGGAAGTCTTTCATCTGGTCTCCGTGTCCCAATGCAAGAACCACTGCAAAGGTAACATGAGGAAAGCAAAAGCAACGTTGGTCCAGGACAGTACTTGGAAGGGCCATCCTCGTGCCCATGGTTGGGCTGCTGAAAGGGGCTAACAGGCCAAGTTCCTCGACTCCTTAAGGATGAGACGGCAAACGGGAGATCCGCTCTGCAGCATGACATTTTTGCACCGTAAAGAACACCAGGATCCAGGTCCATGACATGGGCCTGCGGTAACAGGATATAACCATGAATCTTTTCGTTTTGGGGCAGACAGGTTTCAGGGAAGACATTGGGTAACAGTTCGGAATACCTGCCGCGCCTCCTTCGCCGCACACGCCGCTTCCGCCGCCTCATTTGTTCGACTCGCCGCCTCGGTTCCTTTTCTCGCCGCCTCCTATAAATGTGAGCTAATGAAGCGACGGCGGAGGCGGCGGATTAACGTCAAGCTGACAGTGGACAACCAAAACCACCGAAATCAGCAACCAAATGAACCATATAACCAGCAATCCAAACAGCCAATTTCGCCGTCGTTTTGTTGTCTTACTAAAAGGTACCTATAAACCAAACACCCGAACTTCTTGCACTTCTTGTCCTCAACTTCTTGGGTTACTGGTTTGGGTATGGGTGGATGCTGATTTTGTCAGCTTGTCGCGCATCCAGCCCGCCTGTTGCGTTCCGAAGTGAACCTGTCCGAATCTGCTGGTTTGAGAACATTGCCGAGCTGTTTTGCCACTGATGCCCGCGGGTGCAGGGTTAGGTGGATTAATGGTTGTTTTTAAGTTTGACCGAATCTACAGCGCAGAAAAATAAAAGAGCAGAAGGTGATTGCAAAGCTGAGCCAGCGGTTCACGTCGAAAACAACTGCCGTGTGCGGGTCGGGACACTTAAGTTCGAAAATCTTTAAGATCGAATGGCGCAAATGTCGCAAAATCTTCAACAAATCCAAGAAAACTGACCTAACCTGACCTTGCCTAACCTAACCTAAACACAAATTATTTGAAAAACAATAAATCGGCCTCCGCCGTCTCCTCCGCCGTCTCCGCCATCTCAGCCGCCTCATTCGTTCAGGCGGGAGAAGGGGTAACAGTTCCAAAGACCTATCTACATGTGGACTTGGCAATTTCGCGGACGTGTGCTATTCCTTATTCGCAATTAAAGCGAACCAAACCTGACCTAACCTCTCCGCACATTGCCAAAGAAGATTGGGTTCGGGTAGGTTGGGCTGGGTTAGCAAAGGGCTGGGAGTTGAGCCAGCGGTTCACGTCGAAAACAACTGCCGTGTGCGGGTCGCGACACTTGAGCGCGAAACTCTTTAAGATCGAATGGCGGAAATGTCGCAAAATCTTCAACAAATCCAAGAAAAACTGACCTAACCTGACCTTACCAAACCTAACCTAAACACAAATTATTAGAATAACAATAAATCGGCCTCCGCCGCCTCCGCCGTGTCGGCCATCTCAGCCGCCTCATTTGTTCAGGTGGGAAAAGGGGTAACAGTTAGAAAGACCTGTCTACATGTAGACTCGGCAATTTTGCGGACGTGTGTTATTCCTTATTCGCAATTAAAGCTAACCAAACCTGACCTAACCTCTCCGCACATTGCCAAAGAATATTGGGTTCGGGTAGGTTGGGCTGGTTAGCAAAGGGCGGGGAGAGGTAAGGTCAGGTTTGGTTATCTTTAATTGCGAATGAAGAATAGCACACGTGTGCGAAATTTTCGAATCCACATGTAGACAGGTCTTTGGAACTGTTACCGGAAAAGGTACCGAGACGGTGGGTGTAAAAAATGAGGCGGCGGAAGAGTCGTGTGCGGCGGAGGCGGCGGTCGGCAGGTATTCCGCACTGTTACCGGACATTACGGCGGCCCAGATGGGGGTCTGGGGGCGGATCCTGCCGGTAGTCGGGGTCTGGATTGGAGCCCAGCGGGATTCCAAGGGGCAGATACAGCCCCTGGTGGGGGGCCTGCGGGCGGTGGAGCCCCACGCAGAAGCTGAAGGAAGATTTGAATTTTGCGATTCATTTTTGGTGCAGTATTTGTATTCTGGAGGCTAAATTTTCCTTCAGGGCGATGAAGAAGCAACGTTTGGTTCTAAATTTTAATTGCCACACTGCTGTTAATTTTTATCATTTGAGCATGCGAAGAAGAGGGGCTTTGGCAGGGCAAAGAGACACAAAAACAAAAAAATTATGCCAAATTATGACAAATGAAATGATAGAATTGCCATTTTACATTTGAATGGCTGAGAATCAAAAGGAATTAAGTCCACATTTTGACGAAATTGAGTTATTGCTTGGAGAACCTTCTTCATGGGTGCCCGCATGCGGTAGAATCAAAAGGAATTTCGTCCGTTGCCGATCCTGGGTTTTATGAAGCCGAAAAATTTTCGATGATAATCAAAAGGAATTAAGTCCATGGACTTAATCCCTTTTGATTCTCATCGGCTCTCTTTCTCGCACTTCTGAGGTTATGTCCATCGCGTTCGCTCTCTCGCTTCGCTTCTCTCTCTCTCTTCATCAAATTTTCTGCCAGAGTTTGAAATGTTCATTAAGCTGTTAATGCAGCCATGAAGAGGCCGAAATCTTGTATGTGCTTTGCTTTGTGTTGTGCGGAATTAAAATTCGTGTTTTACTGGCTACGACATGCCAAAATTCGAGTTTGCGGCGGGTGGGGCTTTGTTTGGTTGCTTGGCTGTTTTAGTTGAAAATTCTTTCTTAATTTCTTAGAATTTTGACTTGTTCTCAATGTGGTTACAGTGTTATGGCTGGCTCAAGCTTTCTCTGCAATCGAGCCTGTTGGGCGAAAGAAAAGAAATGTTCTTCAGGTTGGAAAAGGAATTCTGTGATTTGTGGATGAGACCATACAGGTCTCTTTGTGGCTACGAAAGCGACAATATACAGCAGAAACGTTCTATAACGTTGTTTTGAACTTTGCGCCTTTCCATGTGTTCAGCCAAACAAAGAACAAGCCCATCCCGGGACCTGCTTCAATAAAAAATTATTTCTTTGCCTCGCCACACCTTGACACACTAAAAAAAACGTAATTTATCCGAAAGCTATTGACCATGGATGCTTCATGGATCTCCAAACGAGCAGTGCTTTGATTTTGATCCACTTCCAACAATTGACTTTCAAAAGGAATTAAGTCCAAGCCCTTCTCTACGCAATATTTCCTGCAATGTGGGGACCCAGTGTTTGCCGATCAGGCCTGCAGACCCATATTACAACCCCATTGGGCATAGCAAACACCTAGAAACTCGCGCCGAAAAAAACCGGTCCAGACAGTTTTTTGTGTTTTTCTCAGAACTATGTTGTGTGGACTTAATTCCTTTTGATTCTCACGCATTCATTTTTTCTTGACACCATCGGTGTGCATTTTGGAATTGCTTTCTTCGTTACATCAACACAAAGCGACGAACATGCGCGTTGAAACATGCTTCAAGTTCAACACTAACTCACTGCTTTGGCTGCTGAAATGTTCGGGCTCGGCTCCAAAGAAATCGCCAGAATTTCAACTGGTGCGTTCCACGTTAAAAACACGAATAAAGACATATTTAACCAATCCTGCCTGGTGTCAACCAACTGAGTGCACCAACTGCATGTTGTCAACCTTCTGCGCAGTGAAAACCTGCTGTGGTGTCTGCCCACAGGTGTTGAGAAGGTCTTCGGCATTTTTCAAAAGATTTTTTCAAAAACATTCCGCCATGAGTCGAACCAACCATCCACGCATTATAAGCACATCGCTTTAGACCACTCGGCCACGACGGCTGCATCAGAAAAACGCTTCGGGAGTCCATATTCTCACAAATATTCCCTGGCGATTTGTTTAGAAATTTTGTGTTCGTGCCATCTGTTCAAACTGTTCGGCTACAGTGCAATTTTCGTTGAGAATTTCATTTTTCCCGCCATCTTTGAATTTCACAGGAAATCACTTTTCTGCGCCCATCACCATCTATATGAACCGCAAAGTGTGTCAAATTTTTATGGGGCACTGTGCCCTTCAGGGGCAAAATTTCGAAAAAATGGCTCGATGAAACCCAGATTCTGGTCCCGTGCGTTTGCTGTCCAAATTTGGACGAAATCGGCTAACAAAAAAATCGGCTTCTCTTTTATACAATACTCTTTTATACGGAGCCATTCTGAATACCCGGGCCATTGGCGAGTTTTTCAGACTTTTGAAAGCACGGCGCAATTTAATTCCCCATTTCGCATGCGCCGCAAAACACATTACATGAAGGAATGCATTTAACAGCGCTAACTAGATGGGGAATAACATTGCCCCGTGCTTCAAAAGACTGACAAAAATCTCCTATGGCCCGCGTAATTTGAATGTCTGAGTATATAGAGATAAGCAAATAAGCAAATAATAAGCAAACAATAGTAAATAAGCAGAAATTAAGGTGAAACAGGGGCGATGGACAAACGTCCACACGGACAAACGTCCACACGGAAAATTGTCCAAAAAGTGTGGACGTTTTTCCGTGTGGACGTTTGTCCGTGTGGCTGTTTGTCCGTGTGGACGTTTGTCCGGTTCGGTGCTGGCTTCTGTGGACAAAAATCCGTGTGGCTGTTTTTCCGTGTGGACGTTTGTCCGTGTGGATGTTTGTCCGTGTGGACGTTT
>JASGXE010021791.1:0-15871 GCA_030068105.1 Sinentomon sp. SZTP_YWyxl
TTGATTGAACCTATGATTCATGTTGATTTGCGCCGGAACCATAATTCCTGCAAATTAAATAATTATTAAATTAAAATTAAAAATACCATTCAGATACTTTTGTATTGAAGAAACACCGTGTTTTCTTGCTGCTTTTCGTCACAGAAGTACCATTATAGCTAACATACCATCACTTTCTTCAACTAACAGGACTTCAACAAGTTGCACAGGTGATAAAGTTGGTGCCATCGGGCAGGATCTTCCGAACCAGTGGTGCAGGACAATGTCAGCTGATAGCAACATCAGCTGCAGGCAACGCTCTCAGTGCGGCTACATTCTTCAGCAACAGTTCATCCTCATCTAATGTACTTCAGGTAGTCCTTTGTCTGCATTTCCAACATTTGGTTAACATGTTTACCCTATTTTCTACCTTATTTTATTCTGCGTGTTAAATTTTTCGGTTTTTCCCACCAGAAAAGATTCGGCAATGTTCAATTTTTACTGGGTTCTGCTTGCCGCTTGGCATGTTTAAGTGAGGCCTGGTCGCTTTAGAGACATTTTCCCACTCGACAATAAAATAAACCAATTAAAAATAAACCAAAATAAACCAAAAAAAAAAAAACCGTAAAATCAACCTCTTGTTAGTTCGTTAATTTTTGGTTGTTTTTTCCCCTCATAAATCTGTTATCGTGTCTCGTTGAATACTCGTAATAGCCATGGTTCACTCCAAAAGGATTACGAACTGGAGTAGGAATTGGTTATTTTTCTTACGTATTTTGAAGAACTGGCTTTTCTCTAATTGTTTTTCGAAAATGAAGACCTGCCTTTTGCTTCAGCTCATATTTTGTTTATGTCTTGCCAGAACCCAGCTTGTTCACGCAGCATATCTCCAAATCCCAATCTCTCCTTGACTGCATGTACCTATCACATTATCTCATCTGTGACTGCTGAACTGGACATCCGGATCACAATCTAATTTCTAATTGCTTTTGGTCACATATTTGAGTTTTCACAAATCGCAAAAACAATTTATATCGACTTCCAAAAAGTTTCCTTCCTGTGGTGCCGCGCACGGCTCTAATCTGCGTATTGTACAATTCCCTATCGGAACAAAAACCAAACGCCAAATGCATGATGGACAAAATTTACACTCGATTTCTTCAAAACTGACATTGCTTTCGAGAACACTGCCATCTCTCGGAACTGCAAGACACAATTGAATATTAGTTAGGCGCAACATAGTAAAACGTTAAAACTTTTTTCATTCAAAAGATGTTTTTACAACGAAACTTTGAAAACGTTAAGTAATTGCGATAAAAACGTTTTTACATTTATTGGATCGTTTCGGGAATTTTTATATCAATGCTCTACCTGCCTACGACCTGTTGCTTGCAGCTGAATTACATCACAAAGAAAAAAAAAACGCGCCTCCATAAAGCCTTGTTTGCTCTGCTGGCATCATGGTCTGAAATGATTGCAGAAAATAATTCGGTAGCTTACAGCAGTTGCAGGTTTCTCAAGACCTTCTGCCTTTTAATTCTTCGCGAGTCACCCAATCAAGGTGTTTGCTGCTGGCTTTTTTAATGTCAAGGTTTTCAGCGCTGTTTTTGAGTGAGTGAGAAATGGAGAAATGTTAGTGCCTCTTGACTTGAGCACATGATGCTTTGAAAGGATTCTGAATATTTGAATATAGGCCCACTTGGAATATTCCCAGAAAGGGAACTCTGGAAAGAATCTTCAGGTCTTCTTCCTGCATCTCAGGAAGATTTGGAATGATCATGAACTCAAAAGGAGTTTATGAAGTCTCCAAACGTTCCCGGAAAAGATAATTATTCCCTAAACTTTCTGGAATTTTACCTACACATCAGTATGCAGATCGTTCATGAAGGTATATCACTAACCCCGGGGAGACTTGGTTTTGGTCTTTCTAATACTGCGGCTTAAATTGTGTCCCTGCCCCACCGCTCCGCTGCAGAAAAAATGAGGTCAGGTCATTGTTTATGCCGCAGTATTGGCAAGACCTGAAGCAAATCTCTCCGGGGTAAGCATAGATGAATTATTTCTGAGAAGATTTGTCAGCTGGACTTTCTCCAATCTTTCTTGTAATATTGCCGAAACTGAATCCACATCACCACCATAACATCCGTCTTTCATTGGACCCGTTCACTGTCATTTATCTTTCAGTTGCCAGTTGTTAGTGGGAATACCAGCAGCAATTCATCTATAAATCCCTCAACTATGGCTTCCCAGCAACACCAGACGACGCAACATCAGTTGATGCATTTAGCAGCGATTCCGTCATCAGCCTTGTCTGCTCCTGCTTCAGGCGCTTCTGCTCTTGCTGTTCAGTTGCCACTGGCATCGATCGCGACACATAAACAGCCAAACATCAGCCCATCACAGTGTAAGTTTTTGCCAAATTCAACTTTTTTCTTTTTTCATTTTCTTGCAGCATTAAGTTCAGCATGAAACTTTGCGAAAATTAACAGCAGTGGGCACGACGTACAGGGTGTTCCAGATAATCACAGACAAATTTTCAGGAGACACCGATTCCTCATGGCAACAGATATCAAAATAGGCCTATTACAGTGAAAAATTGCTCCCACTCCCTTTTGATTTCATAGGCCCCGAACCCCCAAAAATGGCCCCATTTCGGGGAACAGGGGCAAAATTTCAAAATCGCATTTTCCATTTTTCTCATTTTTGCATTTCCTCGGACTTGAAACTGAACAAGGGGAAACAATTCAATGTTGAGATGTGGCTCTGAATTTGTTTTTCAGCCCAATTTCACTGGTCAAAATTTCAGAAATGCATCTTGTTGGGTTTTGCATTTACCGACCTGATTCAGGAGAGATTCCCTTAAAATCATAAAAATAATCCGAGGGTGTAAAATCTCCTCTGCCAAGCATGCAGATTGGCAGCTTGTTCGTCAACAGTGTGCAGTGACATCTTCACCTCCTCAACAACTGTGCCTGGACGGAATTCGAAATTTGAAGTCGGGTCAGAACTTGGCAAGATCGGAACGGAATCGGAAGTTTTCGGAATTGGAACTTCATTCGGCATAGGAACAGCAAGCGAAATCAGAATTTATGCCAGAAGTGGAACAGAGATTTGCTCTTTCTGCGTATTTTTGCATTGCGATGGTTAGGTAAAAACCCTTCTGACCTTTCAAGAAAATGCAGATCCTAGAAAAATCTGCTTTTTTCGAACAATTTCACCCTTGCGGGACTTCGAAAACTCGGAAAATTCCATCATTTCACCTTAC
This sequence comes from Sinentomon sp. SZTP_YWyxl, assembly GCA_030068105.1. Taxonomy (NCBI): domain Eukaryota; kingdom Metazoa; phylum Arthropoda; class Protura; order Sinentomata; family Sinentomidae; genus Sinentomon; species Sinentomon sp. SZTP_YWyxl. Next base: position 3,245 of record JASGXE010021791.1, read on the forward strand.
GAAAGTTTCTGCGCAATTCCGATTTTCGGAATCATGAGTAGGCCCCTAGTTCCATTCCGAATTTGTTCCGATGCCGAAGACGGTGTTCCGACTCGCCACTAGCCTGGACATGATCATTATTTTATAAGCCTGCCCAAGCGATTGAATTTTAAAAAGTAAAAAGGTGAAAAAATCCAAGACCACAGTTAAAAAAAATGTGGTCAACTTTTTTATGCTTCTGGCTTGTTGGCAGTTGATGCCTTTGTGCTGTTTTGCGTGGTTGAAACTTTTGTACTGTTTTGAGAAATGGTTGCGCATGATACAATCTGCCTTGAAAACAAGGTGCCATCACGATAACCTTCAAAATAATCACTTGGCAAGTACCATGTATGTAGGCAATATTTTTGTGTGTGCCATCGGATGGGGTAGGCAAGGCTTCAAAAAGTCTGGAGCACGGGAGCAATGCTCCCGGGACCGTTGTGGGCCGACCGGGATCAAAATGGGCCAAGGGAGCAAAAAAAAACTCCAACTTGCGACCGGGATCGAGAGAGATGAAGATTCGCGAGGAGAACAAGCCTTTTGAGTTTTCGACCGGGATCGAAACAACTGGCGAGCAGAAAAAAAGCTCTTCGGCCAAAATTTGACCAGGCTCCAAAATCCGTGCTCCAGGGCGCCAAGCGACTTTTTGCAGCCCTGGGGGTTAGTACCAACCTCTTGCATAGCATTCTGCACCACTTTGACTTTTATCACTTTTTGTTCTTACTCATTTTCTCTTGACCTTTTCCAGCCTCTTACCTGCCAATTTTTGTGCTTTCCTCTCCAGATAAGACGCGTGCTCAAATAATCACAATTCCTGTTGCTGTGTCAGGAATGGCTGCACAGGCTCTGAATGCCAACAGCAGCGGCGCAGGTGCTGGTGCCGGTGCCGGTGGCATCTTCAATAAAAGTGCCATTGTCAGAGGGCTGTATTCAGTTGGGCCAACTGATGTCACGCCATCTGCCGCTGTTGCAGCTGCTTCCCAGGATGTGGACGCGAACAAGGCTCAGCAGAATACATCTGTGTCATCGGCCATCTCTAATTCCGCATATGCTGTGCTTGCGTCCACCAAACCAAATACAGGCATGGTAAGAAATGGGTTTATTTTTACACATTGCCGCAATCTGTTTTAGTTCCACGCCGTGAGGTGATCCCATGCAGATTAACTCTAATCTGAGGTTGAAAATTACCTACCTGCCAAATTTTTGCCATTTATTTCATTGGAATAAAAACTTGTGTTTATCCCATCAATTTTTTTTAATCATCCCATCAATAACATGTTAAAATAGTGCCGTGCGGCAATTTTTGGCAAAACATTCCTTGTGGATAGGCCTAATTAAAGAATTTACCCACCTGGGACTAGATCATGGTAGCTATGTTATGCAGTCCTACATTTTTCTTTTATTTTTCATGTAGATCTCGTCTTCGAATGAAATGCAGTCGCAAATGAACACCAGCGACATCGCAAATATGAATTCGAGGAATGACAATTCATATCTATTGCTATCGTCACCACAAACACAGAACATTGGCCTCAACAGATGGCAGCAATTGGCATCGATGCACCACGATGAGAGCATGGCTACTCCCAAAAAACAGGGATTTATTGTCTCATCGTCCCCGGTGAACAACACCAGCGTGGACAAAATGCATTTCTATCCGTCTACACCTCCACAGGCAGAAAACAACAGTGTTGATTTTGGGAGGAGGTCACTGTCTGGTGATTTCAACATGAAGAACAGCAATACAGTGAGGAAGCCGTCAATGTCACCGATATTGGAGGACAGTATAAACAATGTTCGGAAAAGGCATTCAACATTGATGCCTGATGCCATTTTGGATTCGTAAGTTCCATTTTTTTATCTTCCATGTTTTCTGAGAGCACTGGACAAAGGAAGGGTGGAACCTTGAAGGTTGCCGGTTTGTTGTTTTTTTTACCAGAGATGTTGTTTCAAAGGAGGTTGTTTCACTTTTTACATTGCTATCACAATGCGAGTTCTGAATTTCACTATCTACCCAACACTAATCATGCTCATTGTACCAAGACCATCACGAATCAATCATGCTAATGTTGCGGATCTGTCGCGAATCATGCTCACGTTCTGAGACCATTACGAATCATGCATGACATTCCGAGACTAGCCTATTATGAATCTAGCACATAGCTATTCCAAAAGCCAGGACGAATCATGCCCGCGTTCCGAGACCATTGTGTGTGAGTGAATCATTCTCATTCTGAGACCAGTTCGAATCGTGATTCATGATCATGCTCGGCGACCATTGTGAATCATGCTCACATTCCGAGAACATCACGAATTATGCTCTCATTCCAAGACCATCACGAATCAAGCTCACGTTCCAAGACCAAAATGAATCAATCATGCTCACATTACGAGACCGTCCTGAATCATGCATTTCCTTCCTCTACCAAGTTGGTATGCTCTGGATTCCTAGTTGGTACCTTCCTGGCATGCCAATAAGTTTCCCACTTGATTTGGCCTGTGATTGGTTTTTTTCTAATGCTTCAGAAAAAAAATAAAGGGATGGGTATTGCAGATTCTTTTTCCTCCAAAAGACTCACAGTGATTTTTAGGCCTCAGTGAGTAATGAGTGACAAAGGGGAAAAATAATGTAGTCTTGAGTGTCAGTCGAGCGATGCGAGAATGGGAGTGAATGTTGCGTCTTATCCTACAACAACAATTGCAACGATGGAAAAGCCATGTTTGTCCTTTCTTTCATCATGCCATCTGATGATCCTGTTTGCTGTGCTCAAGCTGAATTTGTTTTTTGTACCTAGGTACATGTCCTGTTTCTCTCTCTCTGTTTGCAGGAAACGTCACATGCCAGAGAGGGAGAAAATCAACAAAGGCCTGAGACACTTTGCATTGAAAGTATGCGAGAAGGTAAAAGAGAAATGCTCCACCACCTACAATGAAGTTGCCGATGAACTTGTCAATGAGCTTACTGCAGCGGCAGCTGCGGCCAACTGGTCTCATCCGCCGCCTGGAATGACCACACCTCCGTCTTGTCCTGGAGATGTAAGTTATCTTTTTGTACTTTGGGCAGGGGTACATTGACATTGATGCACAGGCTGTGTAGGGCACAAGCCCCAAAATTGGGAGCTATTTCATTTTTTGCTTCGAGGTGTCGGACCGTAACACTGGCCATGGCTTTGCATCACTGTTCATATTGTGCACTCTCTCTTCCCCCTCATCTTCCATGCTTTCATTCCATCCAGCAGGCCAGGTTAGTGGTTATCTTACCCCATTCATCGGAATCACTTTATGTAAACTTATTATTTGCTCCTCACACCCCCTTGAGCATGCTACCAAGAACGAAGGGGGGGTTCAAAATATGCTTCCTGAACAATTAGAGCAGATTACCAATGCCAACAGCATTCGAGTCTTTGGTACTAACATGTATATATCTCTACTGGTGGACACTGTTATCCATTTGATGCCCAAGTCTTGTTAGTACTCTCGTGGCTCGCAGTACCAGCTGCAGCATACGTAAATACCTAGGTATGCTGAGCTGATTCCCTTCAGGTTCAATTAAACCATAGGACTAGGTAACTGTTGATACCATTTCTTCAGTTGACTGATGATGCCAGCAGGGAACTGGTGAAATCGATCTCGACAGTCTATGGTTTAAATTGTTTTCAAATTGTACCTGAAGGGAATTAGCTCAGCATATCATAACGTGGCACCTTGGTATCTTTGAAACAGGGTCATTATTTCAGGTTCAGCAATGAGGCATTCCACTTCTCAAGGATTTGGCCATAGCCCAGTTGGGGGTTCTGCCCCCAGTCATCTGGTTTGGGTGGAGCTACTTTGAAGCTGAAGAAATTCTGAAATTTGGGGTTCATTTTAGGTGCAACATAACTGCCACAAAGGCCAAATTTTCCATCAATGTGAGCCAAAGGCACATGACAAGGAGGTCAAATGAACTGCTGGCAGGGGCATTTCTCAGCGAGGGGGCATTCACCCACTGCCCCCCGAAATGACTACCCTGCTCGGAAAACTTTTTGGATTCCTTCAAGAGATTGTTGGCCTTCTTAACGTCTGTAGAGCCCCTTTATCGTGAGCCCCATCACTTCTATTTGTTTTAACATGTCAAAGCATGTTTCAGCATGTTCCGTTCTTTGCAGTACGATCATAAGAACATCCGCAGACGTGTGTACGATGCTCTGAACGTTCTGATGGCTATGAATATCATAGAGAAGAGAAAGAAAGAGATCCACTGGTTGGGTCTGCCTCGTCATTCGTTGCAAGAGTGTCAAGAGTTGGAGGACGAAAAGAAAAGACGACTGGCTACAATTGAACAGAAGCTGCAACAGCTACAAGATCTCATTATTCAGGTTTGTTTTCAACCCCCACCCAACCCCCTTTTGCATCCACTCCACCATTCTTCGGCTTGTCCTTGTCTCTCTTGCTGTGGGGAGTTTTAGTTGAGAGAGGGGTGACTATAGGGTTTATCAAAGGCCAAAAGTCACTTGTCAACCCCTACTATTTGCTTCGTTTTCAATCTTCTCTTGTGGGGCTATTTCTTCAGATTTCAGGTTCAGATTGGGCAGACAGCCTGCTGCAGGTGTTATCCATTCGAATTGGAACAAACTTCACTCCAAGCTTCCAGGGTTGCTTCAAAACTGCAATGGACTTTTCTGGGGTTGTCATTTGTCAAGTAACTTTTGGGAAACACTGCATAATTTTGCTCTGGCTTATTGTTATTCCCTAGTAGCAGATAGGCTGCTTCCCATGTTGGTAAATACCTATTGTAAAAAGGGACGTTTCACCCCTGCAGGTGTGGGGGCTTTTTCAAGCCTATATTCGAAACAGATCTATGGTCACTGCTGCTTGGAGACTAAAGATGGTCCCGATTGGTGGCTAGGGACTGAGTGGGCCCGGGAAAACCAGCCCGTCCCACTTCATCTGTTGTGGTCCTCTTGCAAGGTCTTATGCACATAAAAAAGGGGAAATATTTCTTTGTTTGTGATCAGTTTGTGGAGAAACAACGAGCAGTTCATATGTAATTCTATGTTTGGGAGTTAAAACTACTTTAGTAGCTCGAATGAATTAATGGGGGAAAATGACCCAAGAATCATAATATGCCACACAAAAATGAATGCATTGATAAAAGATACCTACCAACAATGTCAGTGCTTGATAAGGATCGGGGGACTGGGATAGAACGGACTGAGGCAGAAGTGGACAGTGATCTGAGGTAGAAGTGGACTGAGGAAGAGTTATGGAGGGAGTTTGGCATGGAGGCAGGTGGGTTGTACAGTGGCGGGAAAATTACTCGCGCCATAAGTTCATGCCAGTTTTTCGATCTTTCAAAGAAAACTGGGAGAGTTGTGTTGATTTCAGATTCAAGAAACTGGATTTTGTTGCACGGAAATATGTGTAAAATCAGTGATGGATTACCAATTTTGATGAGATCGAGATTTCTCCGAAAATTCGAGAGAGAAAAGAGACCATGTGTGGTAAAATTAATTTTCTCGCCGCTGTACCTCTTACCCGGAGAAATGGAAAAAATCTGCCTCAAAAATGGACAAAATTCCTCCTCAGTCCAATTCTGCCTCACTCTGATTCTTTCCCTGTCACCTGACCCCTACTGGTCCCCAACCGGTCCCTCTGTACCCAGTTGGGTTTTCAAATGGGTACCAATTCTGGTGCAAAATTAAACCAGAATCGATGGAACAGTATGCACGAGGGATGTGCGGCACCACTTTGGTGGCACCAAAGAGTGCCGGCGCCGAATGCTTATTGCTTGCTAAGGTTTCGGCACTCGGCACCTTCTGGAGAGTTCCATTTCAATTCCTGATTTTTCTAAACATTTGTAAACATACCATGCCACTCTTTTTTACTCATACTTTTTCAGCAAGTGACGTTTAAACATTTGGTCAATCGGAATAAGGAGATGGAACGAAGGAATGGTCATCTTCCATATCCTAACACGGCCGTCAACTTGCCCTTCATTGTTGTTAATACTGACAAGAAAACTGTTATCGACTGTAGTATATCAAATGACAAGTTAGTTTTTCCATACTGTACTGTAGTAGCTTTCATTTCTTGTTCCATTTTTTGGGTTGGGGTTGATCTGTTTCAGATGAGATTGGTTTGATGGAATTGGCAGGGAGGCAGTGCAGTAGCAAATTGTTTTTTGCTTTCACTCTCATTTTGAACCCTAAATTCTTTGCAGATATGTACAGTACGTTGCAAAAAACCTGTTACATATACAGGGGGAATGGGAGATGATGATTACCATTTGCAAAATAATTGTTACACATATGGAGACGTAATGGAAGAAGGTGATTTCCTTTTGCAAAATACTTGTAACATATTGGCTTAGATGGGACAACAAAACCAAACAAGAATCATTATGCTGTCATTATCACGTCGATCACATAATGATTCTTGTTTGGTTTTGTTGTCCCATCTAAGCCAATATGTGTTACAAGTATTTTGCAAAAGGAAATCACCTTCTTCCACCATACGTCTCCATATGTGTAACAATTGTTTTGCAAATGGTAATCATCATCTTCCATTCCCCCTGTATATGTAACAGGTTTTTTGCAACGTTCTGTACACAGATGTTTGTAAGTCGGATTGCTCCTGATTTATCCCATGCTTTGATGAGTCCCAATCTCCCATGTTTGAAGAGTCATGGTGAGCCCTCTACATATCGTAACTCCATTGAGACTATTGACGTTACGCGAGACGTTTGTATGACATCCTTAAAAATTGCATGAGTTTATTTCTAACTCTAAAGATCATTCAGTCGTCTCTCAAGCTAGTTTCCAGGTGTGTTTTCGGTTCTCCAAGGTTCCCATGCGAACCTAGGTTCTAGGACCTTCTAACTTTGTAAAACCTCGAATTTGCAGGGTTGCCAGTGACCTGGAGAACCTGAAAAAGTCAGGGAATTTGAAAAAAAGAACCTGGAATACCTCGAAAAGTCTGGGATTTCAAGAGCTTTTGCTGCCAAACCTGGGAAAGTCAGGGAAATCAAAATGCCAAAAGGGAATTTTCCAGTCAAATTACTCAGTTTGAGCCTCTGTTTTGGAACATTCGAGCCAATTTTTGTCAAAAATGCTTTTTTGCTTCTTTTTCAAAATGAATGCTTTTCATGAAGCTGTGGAATTCTTGCTTCATTCTATTAGGAAAATCCTGAAAATTGACAGTCTTATGAGACATTGGGCCAGAAAAGGGCCTGGAATTTCCTAGCAATGGACCTGGAAAAGTCAGGGAATTGAGATCTGGGAAATGGCTGGCAACCCGGTTGGCGAGCATTTCGACTACCTTGTCCTTGTTAGAGAGCTTTGGTCTGTGAGGGACTCCTTAACCCAAACCCCCTGCCAGGAGCTTAGTCCGTTGGAACCCTGATGGAGGTGCCACTGCCGTCCCCACTTTTGTGGCCCATGGTCATTGGGTGCCGCTTTCTGACACTTGAGAAAACCTTGAAAATGGGTTTCTAACATCACTGGGAAATTGTCATCGCAATGTACAGAGTTTAAAGTGACGCATTTTGCTTTTTTTTTGTCAGCTACCTACATGGCTGCCAAGCTTAACAGCAGCAAAGCTTCTAGTCAGGTGTGATTGGGGCATATGGCTTTGCTGAAAATGTCCTTTGGCAGCTACTTGGGGCACCTTTTGAGTTCCGAAATTGAATGCCTAGCTGTCCCATGATTTTTGCTATTTCATCTGTCAGGTTTTTTTTGGGGGGGGACCTATTATTTCATCAGTAAACCAAGGTGAGACTAAAGCATTGACAAGCCATTCGGATGTAGTTTCTTATTTTTCCAGACTTGCCTACCACCAAAAGCAGTCGAGCAGGCTTAACTGGTGCTACGGAATCACCCGCATTGGTTGAAAATAATTCTTTTGTTCTATTTCTCTCGCTTTTTCATCCGTAGAACTGAGTACCTGTTTAATTTTGATGATACGTTTGAAATCCATGATGATTTTGAAGTTCTCAAACGGATGGGAATGGCATTTGGTGAGTGTATTTGTTGGTCCAGCAACAACTGCCCAGTTGGTTGGATTGTGTTTGGATGGCATAATGGCAAGAAGACACTCACTGGCCACACTGTAGCTCCAAATCTGACTTAAATGCAAGCACCGGTCAACTGCGCCATGTGCAATTGTTGGAAAGATATGGTCTGGGTAAAGTTGCGGGTAAAAGCGCTTCCACGTATTTCTCCATCTGATTTTGCCAGACAATAGCGGGTAAACCCATGACCACATCTCTCATCTCTCCACCGTTAGGGGGACACCTTCGGAAGAATTATTTTGTGAAAAAACCACATGCTGTGTGATTTCTTGCACTGTGCTGTTTGCACAAAGTGTGTAATATTGCTCCCGCCCTGCCTCAATTCTGGTGTTTTGATCTCTACAACCGTGTCTCTGGTTTTTACGTTGTCATTCTGACTGTGTCATTCATTTTGTCATGCATTTTTACAGTAGGGCTTTTTCTCGTTTATAATTTTTGAATCGGGAATTTCAAAAGTCCCTTGAAAACCCAGGTGGGGTGCATTGTAGTTATGGGGCAATACAATTGAGGGAACTTGGGTGTCAATCGCACTTCTTTTAGTTCCCGTGCAGTGCTTGCGGAGGTGTGCAGACGACACAGTCTGGATCTGAAAATGTGCAAACAACAGTAAGAAAAAATTGCAAAACTGAAATTAGCAGGGGTTGTCAAGAGAATTTTGAAATGACCTGTATTTGTCGCACCCCAATGAAGACACCATCCCTGATAATTTATTTCTTGGTAAGTTCTTGTTTGTTTTCCTGGCTGAATAGTGAATAGAAATCACCCCCCCCCCTTCTTTCTCCCCTCTCACCCCCACCACAGGACTTGATCGTGGGAAGTGCGAAGGAAGTAACTTGGACAAAGTCAAGTCGCTTCTGCCGAAATCAGTCCAGGAATATGTCTGCTGTAAGTGTTTGTTGCTCTTTTGTTTTCGTTCTTTCCCTTCCAAAGCATTCTATCTTCCTGTGTAACCAACAGACATTGCATGAAAAAGATCTGAAGTTGAGATAATAAAAAAATCCTAAAAAAGCAAAGAAAAAATCCGTTCCTAAGAAAAAAGCAATTTTGGCTTTCGATGGCTCTCTCTCTGTCTCTCTCCCTCCACCGCCCCTCTCTCGCTCTCTTTCCCCAAATCATGTCGAACTTGCTATTCCCGTCTTGTGGGTGGAGGGCAAAGCACGAAAGGCATTTGCTAGTCACGGTTGGTAAAGTAATTGAGCATTATAGAGTAAAACCACTCCTGCAATTGGACTCTTTTGTCATTACTTTAAATGCATCATTTGTTAAAACACATTTAAATGGCTTTCTAGCATTTGAAAAAAATCCAGGAAATATTTCATGGTTTTCTATTTGGGAAAATATAAAATTGTAAAAACATAAAAAAAACATTGTATTGAATATCTGTTGTAATGTTTCACATTCACTTGTCAAATCTAACAATGTTTGTAATGTTTCACGTAACATTTTCTGTCTCACAAGAGGTCAGATCAGTGCAGGCAAGGCTGCAGCAGCCTCTTGCTTGCGAGTAACCAGCAGAGCAGTAACTCTTTTCTCATTGTTTTTCAGTGATGGCCTGTGGCCGTGGATCTGAGGTGCCAAAAGGACTTCTGCATGAAACAAAACGTCTGTTTGAAAGTCCCCAGAAGGGAGACGACCGATGGGATGACAGCGTTAAGCATAATCAAAATGCCAGACGAGGTCTGTTTGACAGCTTGAACAATGCGTCCGTGGACGATGACGACATTGATGACGACGGCATGGATGCCGACGGGGAATCGGACGCAGGCGGCTTGCTCAGTGACGACGACCGCAGGAGGGATGCGGACGGTGGGGCCGGCGGACTGGTCGATCCGTTGCTGCTCGACAGTGGACTTGAGAGCAACTTTGGCTCGTTTGTAGGAAATTGATGATTGGAAAAGTGTGGAAAAGCGATCTTTTATTGGTTGACTTGACACCACTGCCACCGTCTGTGGGGAATATTTGGAATTGGAAAACCTTTTATTTGGTCAAACTTTTATGCTCTGCTTTTGAAGGCAGTGCTCCTTGAAAAGCATGCTTGTTCCTGGAATACTTGGGGATTTTTGGTGGGCCTGGAAAACAGAATTTTGGGATACACACTGGAAAATAGCCCTTCGCTATGTTGAGCTAAATTTTCGATTTTGCCTTGCCCCGAATCATTAACTTCAGAGGCAGGCCCTCTAATTATCCTGGGAGATTTTATCCCTTCAGGTAGCAACTTTTGGGATATTTCTTTGGAGAGACAAGTACGGGGACACCGCACCTCAAACCCCCTGCAAATTGGGGCTCTGCCACTTGGTGTCTCTCTGGAAGCGTTGCTTCCTGTCTTGGAATACCTGGCATGAGACTATAAAAGCCCCACCCTCAATTTCCCTGAAGCTTAACCAGGGTACCCCTGCATTTGGAAAACCTAGAACACACAGGGAAGTCGGAACTCTCTGGAAAACACGCGGAATTCATGCAAAAAACAAACAAAATGCAGGGAAAACAAAATGTCTCATCCAAATTTATGTTTTCCCTTTTGCTGCGCACAGCATACAGTGCAATCTCGATTATCCGGATTAATTAAAACCAAGTGCATCCGGATAATTGAATTTTTCGGATAAGAGGGGTTTTCTGTATGTTTGCGCTCAAATAAATTCGGAAACACATGGGGACACTGATGTGGACGTGTTTTTGTGTGAACGCTCCCATATGCATTAAAATAGGTACATGGGGAAAACCATAGGTACATTTTAGGTACATAGATGCGACAAAAGAATCACAAAAATGCGTGTTTCTGCATTCGCTCATTGGAATTTATAAAAACCAAACTGAAAAGTGATACGGATTACAAGGGGTTCTTGATAATCCGGGTCCGGAATATCGAGATTGAACTGTATATCAATTCACATATCCGGAAACATCTGTGAATTCTTTTTCTTCAACATGACCTGACAGCACTGGTGGCGTCGTGACCCCTTATTTACCACTGAAAGTACCACAAAATGAATGGGTGCAGCAAATGTAACAATTGTGAAAATTGGGTTTTGACCTGGAAAACACGGAATTTCAATATCAATATCTTGGGGACACCATGCTTACCGAGACGTTAAAATAGAAAAAAAAATGATTGTCACTTTGGCCTGACAGGAAAGATGTGAAAATTCAATGCGCTGTATGAAGTTGCGTAAGCTGAGCGTAGAAGTTTGACCCAATAAAAATACGCCTCTTAACTTTTCCCATCTCCTCCTCCAGATTGTGCATCCATCACCCCCTCTGTCCCCCTCCCTCGTTCTCCTTGTACAGTTGATTTGGGTTCTCCTCTCTCTACCCCTCAACCCCACTGCCTTTTCCCCTTTTAGCTCCTGTTCAAATTGATTCGCCATTTTCAAGCACTTTTTTATCTTGTGCAATTGTCTCTGTCTCCACCTGTGTCTGTCTGTGCTTTTCTGATTGCTTTTTTCTTTTTCTTGCCCGACCGACTTCTCCCAGAAACGCGCTAGTTAACATTTTTTATTGAGCACTTTTTACCCGAGGCCGAGGAATTGCGTTAATCAAAGGTTGCAGGTATAATTTTTAGCATTGAAGTGAATGGAGAAAACTGCACCCGCAACCCCGGATTGAGATTCCGGGGAAGGGAAGTTCTCTCCAACCTTGGCAAAAGAAATGAAACCGGCATGTTTTATTTAAAGTTTATCCCACGAAAAGCAGGAAAAACGCATTTTTTCCTTCCTTTTTTTTCGATGGAAATCCAACCAAAAAATATTGCAAGAACAAGATTGGAGCCTGCATTAAGCCATTCAGAATGACAATTGTTTTGTTGTAGGACGAGTGCTGGAACCTAACAACCATTCTCCCCACACACTTGACGCTTGGCATCAATTCATTTCGTGATGGATATATTTGGGATGTATTTGTGTTGGGAAATTTCATTTCTATGCACTAATAATGTCACTGCTTTTCCATTGGAGTTGTTGGAAGGAAGGGATGCAAAATCTGAATTATGGCATGGCCATAGAGAGCTGAAGAGTTGAGAGCGAATGGCAATGTGGTGCCGACTACCGATGCGAATTTTAATCTCAGTAAAAAGGTGAAACCAGATCACCACTCATTGATCTGGAGATCGCGGCGATCCGCCGATTATTCTTGGTTTTGGAAATCATCCAAATGAAGCCGTTTTTTGACGATTGCATAAATTTATAAAAAAGGCTCGTTTGTAATCAAATTTGCGGTATGAGGGTGGTAGGGATGCCTTGGCAATGACCTCGTGTAACTTCTTTTTTTTCCCAGAATGTGAGTTGAGCATTATTGCCAAAAAACACGAACAGATTTATTTCCGGCTTGTGACCTTTATGTTTTTCGGTTGGTCCCTTTTAAAAATGGCATTTTAGAAAATCATCTGCTCGGAATTTATTCTAGTTCTTTTTATGAATGCAATGTGTTTTATTTTTATTTTGAAGGAATTCTAATTCTTATTCCGCAATGCATTGTACCCATCTCACTCCCTTTCACCAGGCGCAGGCTCCACCCATACTTTCATCACACACTGTCTCCATCTTTCACCATTTTCCCCTCCCCTTTGC
>JASGXE010021818.1:0-16897 GCA_030068105.1 Sinentomon sp. SZTP_YWyxl
AATGCGGCAACAATTCCCCGATAACGATACGCCACGGTATGCGAAAACGCCGAGACCGTTTCGCGAAAAATCGCCTCTGGAATGAGCTGTCAACCAGCCGTGACCCCCTACTCCTCATTCCACTTGAAGATATGAGCTAAGAATGCTCCCAAGTGTGCTCAGAGTGAATTCAGAATTCTTTCAACAATGAAAACTCTGTCGAAAACTTCATTCTCGGCATAGAAATTAAAGTTTTTCTGTGTATTTAAACGGAAGGGTGTGAAGCATTCTCAGCTCATGTCTTCAAGTGGAATGAGTTGTATCCTACTTGAACGTATTGTGCCAACTGAATCACATTACCCACACACGTAACCATGGTTACGCATTTTGTCATGCACGACAAATTGGCATCGAAAACTCAATACCCCAGAAATAAAATTCTCCATTTTTAACTTCTCTTGATTGCACTGTTGCGCTTATGGTTCTGCCCCAATAACGCAGCCAACACTTGAATCGAAAAATGCCTGTATGGATAATCTAATTGCGACACCACTTTAAACAAGACTGACCGTAGATTCCAGCAAAAGCCGCATGGAGGTCGAGTGGCCCGAACAGCTGCAACAAGGCCTGAGAAACGCGCGCCATCAAAAAGGAGTTCTTCGCCAGCTGCCGCATCAGCGACTGAAGCCGACCAGGTTACAGGTTGCAGCTGTCTATGTCGAAACAGGTTTTTCAGGAGAGAGATACGCAGTGAGAGAGAGAGAGGGAGAGTCGTCTGAAAGGTATTCGCAACATTAAGGATGTTGGACTGTAAGGTACTCGAATAAAAAGGATGTTGGGAAATGGTGGCGACCGGCGTTGCAAGGGGCTGGAGAAAGTAGGTTATTGGTAACCAGATACGGACTCCGGCATAGATACATGCCGGATCCGGATTCCACGTTCTAGTTGTTAGTGGCAGCATATAGAGGGTGTGTTGGAAAGGTGTGAGGAACTTGGTTTTTCCACCCCAGTTTTTAAAACAAATGTTATTTTAATTCATTTTTCCCAAAGACTATTCGGGACTGGAATGCTCTCCCCGCAGCTTCACAACTTATTTCCCGATCGCGACATCTCCTGGCGCCACACCACATCTCCTTCTGCTGATTCGTGTTGATCCGGTTTTGCTTTTTTTCTAATCTTTTGAATGGTTTTATTTTGATATTAAATTTATAATGGTTTATTTGCATGATTGACTTTTTTGTCTGTCACCAGAAACCTGGTGTCAGTATTGTGAATAAGAAAAAAAATATAAATAATAATAATAATTTCGAAGATTCCCCATCGCCATGACAACCGGAAATTCTTGGGCGAAACGGTCGAAGAAGTGGGATTTTGACAAAATATCTCTCTTTCATATTTGCCCACTCCATCCTGAGGAATCATGTCTGCAGATGTCATTCGATTCGGAAGATTTTTATCTTCGGACCCCCAAATGTGCAGAATGGCCCCCGACCATCAATTCGGGGGTCCGAAAATAAAAATCACCCGAATCGAATGACATTTGCAGACATGGTTCATCAGGGAGAAGCGAAAAAAAATGAAGGGAGATATTTTTTTCAAAAACTCAGTCCCTCCTCAACTATATTTGCCCAATAATGTCCGGTTTCCGGTTGCGATGACAACGATGGGGAACTTTTATGAGCAAAGACCCCATAAGGGGTGGCTTAAGGGGTGGCACAAGGGGTGGCTTCTCGAAAAAATTACTCAATCATTTTTTTTGCATTGACATGAAGAACAATTCCTCATTTTTTGTGCACACCTTTCCAATCCACCCTGTATATGCACACCTTGGCGGAACAATGTGGTTACTCCATTTCTGCGCAAACGTAATTTCGATCTTGAAACGAGCTCACTGCAGCGGATCGGGAAACAAACCAAAATAAACCATTGCTCCATTTTACCAATGCAGCGGTCAACGGATGAGCTCCACGTGAAAAAAGGCTTTGTAAAGTCGAATGAGGGAACGTTCTGTGTGCGAATCTATGAATACCGCAGGTCCGAAGTACAATGTTTCGCCTTCCAGTGTGGGGTGAAGACATGCGAAAGGCACTCGCCCAGCGGCCGGGTGTGGACACACTCATATACGGAGCCATTCTGAATACGCGGACCATAGGCGAGTTTTTCAGACCTTGAAAGCACGGCGCAATGTAATTCCCCATTTCGTATGCGCCGCAAAACACATTACATGTAGGAATGCATTTAACAGCGCTTACTAGATGGGGAATAACATTGCCCCGTGCTTCAAAAGCCTGACAAAAATCTCCTAAGGCCCGCGTATTTTGAATGTCTGAGTACGCATGTCCACCGTTGCTTGAAAAACCTGGTACATTAAGACATGGTGATGACAGCAAAACAAAGTCTAAGAAAAATGAGAATCGAGGATTGAGGCGTTAGATCACGGCATTTTCCACAAATGAATGTCAGTCTGTTTATGAGGAACATATGATAATGAACATAAAAATCTTATGGTTCATTCATCAAATTTTTTTGCAAAATTTGCGTTTTTCGATCAATTTTGGCAAACCTTCTTGTTCATGAGCGAGCTCTTTGAAGGGATGTAAAATCTCAAATACAAAGCGCCATATAAGCCCGTCTTTCTTTCTGTTGGCGGCATTCAGAAACCCCTCACATTTCCACCCGTATTCCAACACAGTTACAAGAGCTTTAATTTCAAGAAATATACACGTGCACTCCCCTGCGCACACTCCCATTTCGCACGGAACGAAACATCGGCAGCACCTGCGCCAAATTGCAATTCGAAATGGAATCCAAGAATTCAGAGAGTCTGCCCGGCTCGTACTCTAGAGTTCGGAAAAGCAACGTTTTAGCCACCGTGGAGGTCTGAAATCGGACAGGACTTCGGATCATATTCAAAATCGTTTTATTTTTATGAGTTCCCTCCTATCAATGTTCAGATAAAAACATTCCTTTTATGTGGAACTATTTAGAGCAATGAATGCATTCAAAAAAAGTGTGCAAAATGAAAGTCAGAAAGTCACACATCCATAATTAGCAGAATAAAATTTCTATATCTGAGACTGAAAGTGAACAGCGCTCAGCGGACCCTCAAATATCCTGCGTCGAAGGGCATTCCACTCACCAATGGTAAGTCCTAAAAAGGAAACTTTCCATGAGTCTTTTGAATGTTTTCCACGACCAACGATCCTTCCGAAAACTGTGGATTTTCAATCTTTGAAGAGCACCTCACTCTACGAGTAGACGTATCTCATTGTGTAACACTGTTGATTCGACAATGCTTCTCTAAAGTCAGTCCCCCGTGTAGTGTACCCACCCCGTGTAGTGAGTGTACCCACCCCCGTGTAGTGTACCCACCCCCTGTAGTGTACCCACCTCCTGTAATGTACTTACCCCCTGTAGTGTACCCACCCCCTGTAGTGTACCCACCCCCTGTAGTGTACCCACCTCCTGTAATGTACTTACCCCCTGTAGTGTACCCACCCCCTGTAGTGTACCCACCTCCTGTAATGTACTTACCCCCTGTAGTGTACCCACACCCTGTAGTGTACCCACCCCCTGGTGTGTACCCACCCCCTGCAGTGTACCCACCCCGTGTAGTGTACCCACTCCGTGTAGTGTACCCACCCCGTGTAGTGTACCCACCCCGTGTAGTGTACCGACCCCATGTAGTTACCCAGCTCGGTGATAATTTTGTGGAACCCATAATCTTCACTGCGACAGGAGTCCGCAAGCTCCTCAGTCTCATAAAATCGAATAAACCGCCTGGACCCGATGGTCTACCTGGGAGATTACTCAAAGAATTAGCCCCTTCTCATTCCGCTCCCATGGCTTCTCTTTTTAATCTAATTTGAAATAGACGTGAAATTCCCCTGGACTGGAAACGGGCAATTGTTACGCCAATACCCAAGAAGGATTGCCCAAGCAATTCTCCATCAGGGTACCGTCCCATTTCCTTGACATGCATTTTATCGAAAGTTTTTGAAAAGGTTATTTGTAAATACATTACGTCTTTTCTCTCCAGCATCAATTATCTTCACCCGAATCAATTTGGCTTTCGGCAAAAGTGTTCATGTGAAGCTCAACTTGTGTTGTTTGTTGGTGACATTTCGCGGTCGCTGGACTCGAATATCCCTGTGCATGTTGCATTTCTTGATCTAACGAAGGCTTTCGACTTGGTGAGTCATTCCAAACTTATTCAAAAATTGCAATCAATCGGAATGCCGTTAAATATGGTTTCAATAATTGAATCATTTCTTTGCAATAGATCCCAACAAGTTTGCGTTCAAGGTTCGCTTTCCGATACAGCTAGAGTGACATCTGGCGTGCCTCAAGGTAGCGTCATTGGTCCTTTGCTATTTCTAATTTACATAAACGATATCACAGATGGTTTGACATCTTCCGTCCGGTTGTTTGCGGACGATGTTGTTGTTTATAGGCCCATCAACACTTCTTTGGACAGTGCGGCACTGGCATCTGACCCAGATTTGATTTGGGCCTGGTGTGAGAAATGGGGAATGAGGATAAACACCAACAAGTCCAAAATAGTCAATTTCGGGTCTCGTACAACTGCTAATACACCTATCTACTCTATCAATGGTGTCCCTCTCCTGACAGTGACCCAAATTAAGTACTTGGGGGTCATTTTCTCAAACGACCTCTCTTGGGACGCGCATATCAATTCTGTTGTAAAAACGCTTCCGCTACTATTGGATACATTTATAGAAATTTAAGGACAGCTACGGCTCGGCAAAAAAGACAGGCTTTTGTTAGCCTTGTTCTTCCAATTTTGGAATACGCCTGTTCTGTTTGGAATCCTTCCAAACGACGCCAAATTCAATCAATTGAAAATGTGCAACGGCGTGCAGCAAGGATTATTACTGGTACCTGTGACCGATTTGCCAGTGTTACAAATCTCCTGCGGCAACTTGAACTTCCTTCTTTGGAGTCTCGACGACGGGAGCACTCCATCAGTGTTCTATTCAGTTTCCTAGTTGGTGACATTGATTCTCCAATTCCACGTTATTACAGTCTAAAAGCAGTTCAACGCCGGACTGATAATGGATTGAGCTTTGTGCTTCCGCGATGCAAAAGAAATATCTACTTTAGCTCATTTTTTCCACGTACCATTACTGATTGGAATAACCTTCCGAAAGATTCTAACGTCATTTCACGTGCATCTAACCGCATTTCTCAAACCAGGCGCCTACTTTAAAATTGCTACTTGTTTCTAATTGCTGCTGGTCGATATTCTCATAATGTTTTGCATAGCTTATTCCTTGTCTTTGTTTTATTGTTTATGAACTAACTTTGACTCTGCTCTTGGCTACGATGACTTCATTCTGGTGTCCACCAAATTATTTGTGGAATCTTGAACAATAATAAATAATAAATAAATAATAAATAATGTACCCACCCCGTGTAGTGTACCCACCTATTGATTCATTCATTGTTGCTGCGATTTGATTGCTGATAGAATCGCTTAATTAATTTCTGCTGATTGTATTTCATTGTTTAATTTTGTGCCAATAAGGTTGAAGTAACTTTTTGTGATCGAATAACGTGTCATCATACTTTGTAACTTTGTGTAACGTATATGATAAGGAGAGATCCCCTGAAATACAGTAATTCATTCATTCATTTATTCATCCTTTCTGTGACGTCTGAACCGTCGTGTACAGAATTTGCCTGTGTTTGTTCCCACTCACAGGCTACTCATCCGCGACCAATTGGATCACCATATATAGGCCTGCCGCCTGCCTCGTGCAAATAGAAATATTTTTTGCTTTTTCAATTGGAAATAAATTACAATGTACCAACAGCAACTTTCTACCCGCCTCTAAATTGGCAAAATGAACTCCTTTGGTCGATCGATAAGGAACGCTGCAACAGCAAGAGTATCACGCAGGTGTCACGAAAATACACCATCAGTCAACTCTGACCACTAGGCTACATCAGGCATTAAATTTACAGGTTCCTGAGGCTCCGGAAATTTATGTTGACAAGTTTCCCATGCAAACTCCGGCATATTACGTTCACAGGTTCCTAGGACTACCTCAGGCGAATTAGGAATGTCGCAGATTCCTTATAGGCTGATTCCGGCAAATAATGTAGAGAGATTCCTGAGGCTAACTTCAGTCCATCATGAAGACAGGCTCCCGAAGCTATAGTCCCAGTAAATTTATGGAAGAGTTCCCCAAGGCTAACTCCGGTAAACTATGCAGATATATTACAAAAGCAAACTCCAAAGGCCAAGACAGATTCGTAAGACTACTTATGAAAATTATGTAGACGTATTTCCGAGGCTGACTCCGATATATTAAGAGGATAAATTGCTTAGATTAACACCGGCAAATTATGTGCACATATTCCAAAGGCTACTCGTAACTGTGGCAAATTTTGCTGACAGATTCCTGAGGCTAACTCCGGCAAATTATGCAGACGGACACCAAAGGCGGACTCCAGTGAATTGTGACGACAGCTTCCACGGCTTGCTAACCATGAGCTAACCATGAGAAATATCATGGTTATACCATGAGAATACCATGAGATGAGTTTACTATACCAAGCTAGAGAAATATTCATTGCAGCTTCTAAAGGCAAACTCCCATAAATTGTGCGGAGATAATCATTAGCGAATTACGGCAATTCCTGAGTCTGTAATTCTGGTAAATTATGCAGACATATTCCAAGGCTAACTTCGATAAATTATGCGAACAGAATCCTGAGGCCAATTCCTGTAAATTGTGCAGATCGACCATGTTTTTGAGCTTTTATTTAGAACACCCTGTTTTTTCCTCACACAGAAACAGTTTTTTGCAGTTGCCAGTCAGGAGTGAGTTAGCCTCGAAGTGTGCAATTTGCGTGACTTTGGGTCGTTACAGGAAAAGAGAGACGCAACACAGAGCAATGAGCCTTCAATTCTAAATGACTGATCTCTCTATTTTTCGATGTTCCTTTCAGAGCCCGCATTTCGCGTTTTTCTTTTTCCATGCCTTCTAAAAAAGCATTCGTCTAAGTTTATACGGTTGTTTCCTGAGTTCTCTTTTTGTTCCTTATATCCTGGTTACATATAAAGGCGAAAGGCGTTCATTGTCTCCTGTGTTACAACCTTCATTATTTGAGATCCTTCTGGTGGTTTCCCGAGGAGCTCGCTGCACGCGTTTTGTTATCTGCTCGAACCGATCAGGCCTAAAAACAAGCAAGTAACTCTCGCATTAAATGGTCCGCGGTTTTTCTCGTTAAAAGGTTTTTCTGTTGCCGCGGTGAAGCACACAAAATCTCGATCACAAAACTTAGTGTGACAATTTGCGCGGTTTTTTAAGCGTTTCATCTTTTCGAATGGAGTGAGTTACTTTTAGATTTGGATTCGGAGTTTTGGATTTTTTGGATTTGGATTTTTGGGTGGATGGGAAATTCTTTGGATGGATGGGAAATTTTTGGATTTGGATTTTTGGATTTGGATTTTTGGATGGATGGGAAATTCTTTGGATGGATGGGAAATTCTTTGGATTTGGATTTTTGGATTTTTTGGATTTGGATTTTGAATTTTGGATTTTTTGGATTTGGATTTTTGGATGGATGGGAAATTCTTTGGTTGGATAGGAAATTCTTTGGATTGATGGGGAATTTTTGGATTTGGATTTTGATTTTTGGATTTTTTGGATTTGGATTTTTGGATGGATAGGAAATTCTTTGGATGGATGGGAAATCCTTGGATTTGGATTTTTGGATTTTTTGGATTTGGATTTTTGAATGGATGGGAAATTCTTTGGATATGGATGGGAAATGTTTGGATTTGGATTTTTGGATTTTTTAGATTTGGATTTTTGGATGGATAGGAAATTCTTTGGATTAATGAGAAATTTGGATTTGGAAATTTGGATTTGGAAATTTGGGCTGAAGTAAGTTAAAATATCTTCACTGTGTGGCTGCAGACGATGAGATGCGAATTTTCACGACTTAACATACTGAATTCATAAAAAAAAACTTATCGGTTAAAGGCTCTTCACGTAAAAATTCATCTGAAGTTAAGTGTTTCTCTGTCGCGTCCAAGGATCACTTCGGACCACGAGTGTTGCGGAAACACTTCAAAAATTAGTGGCAAACATTGTTACTTAATGTGGCAATTGATGACAACATCAATTCGTGGCGATTTTCCATTTTTGTGTCAACAATGTCACAAAAAGGTGACAAATATAAACATCATCACAAGATTGGTGGAAATTATCTCACAATGCTAGCTCTGTCACCTGTCAGTAGCAAAATTTCCCCAAAATATTGGAAAATTGCCATACGAATTGATTGTCTTTTTAAACTTTTGTTCCCTGTTCTTTTGACCATGGTGTTAAAATTTAATCCTAAGTTAAACCCTTCAACCGAGTTAAGCATTTTTTATTTACAGAGTTAACTTTTTAACCCTGGGTTATCTAAACCCTTAACCTGATTAAAAAAATTAAGATTGCTTAACCCGAGCTAAGTGTTTAACCCGGGTTAAATTTTTACTCGAGTTGGAAGAATCTGGCATAACTCGGGTTAAGGGTTAAATAAATAAATCCGGTGGCCCTGACGGTCTCCCAGGACGTCTTTTGAAGGACCTTGCCCCAAGTCTTACACCTGCTCTAACCCACCTTTTCAACCAAGTTTACGCGTCTGGTGTTATTCCGGCAGATTGGAAAAGAGCCTTTATATCCCCAATCCCCAAAAAAGGCGGTAACCTTGCAAAACCTGAAGGCTATCGCCCGATTTCACTAACTTGCATTGCTTCGAAGATATTTGAACGTGTCCTTTGCATTGAAATTACATCCTTTCTAGACTGCATCATGTTCTTCCATCCCAACCAATTTGGATTCCGCCGGAATCGCTCTTGTGAAACGCAGGCTCTCCTTTTCACTCATGACGTTGCCTGCTCGCTTGACAAAGGTGACCTTGTCGACGCTGTATTCTTGGATTTAATGAAAGCATTTTGACATGGTTTCCCATGTGGGCTTAATTTCGAAACTTGTTGCCTTGCATTTCCCCCCTAAACATCTTGAACTGGTAAAGTCTTTTCTGACTGGCCGCTCTCTACAAGTCGTTTTTCAAGAATCGACCTCCACTTCTTTCCCTGTCATGGCAGGTGTCCCGCAAGGTAGTGTTATCGGTCCCTTGCTTTTCTTGGTTTATATAAACGATATTTCAGGCGGTATATCATCACATATTCGTTTATTTGCTGGTGACATTGTCATTTACAGATCAATTGCCAGCGTGGACGACTGCCATTCATTACCTTCTGACCTTGCACTTATTGCTGGCTGGTGCGCTACAAATAATATGACAATCAATGCAGCTAAATCATATGCGATGCGGTTTGGCCATTCAAGAAGGCTCATTCCTCATCCCGCATATTCTGTTGGGTCGCCTCTCCTTAAGTATGTAAACGAGTTAAAATATTTAGGGATAACTTTCTCAAATAGCCTATCATGGAAATCTCACATTTCATCGACTATTCGAAAAGCCAGCTCAACCCTGGGCTGTGTTTCCCGTAATCTTAGAGGAGCCCCTGTTGTGGTCAAAAGACAGGCCTATGTGTCGTTAGTTTTGCCTATTTTGGAATATGCAAGTGGCGTGTGGGATCCTGTTAAGTCATGTGAAATCGCAGCATTAGAGAAAGTCCAGCGCCGGGCAGCCAGGATCATTTCTGGCAAGTTCGACAGGTTTTGCAGTGTCTCTTCAATTCTTAAGGACCTGGGCTTAGTTCCCCTTTCAATTCGTCGCCGTGAGCATCGCTTGCGTCTGCTGAGTGGCTTCATTACTAATGATATAGACGCGTCACTTCCATTTGGCTTCTCTGTGAAATCATTACAGCGTCGCACAGATAACGGCATGTCTCTACTTATACCCCGCTCAAGAAGTAACGTACTTCAGAATTCCTTCTTTCCTAGATCGGCCTTAGATTGGAATAACCTCCCAAGAACATCTCAAATTTTGATAAATGCGTCAGCCTTTCAAGCACACCAGCCAGCTTCTTAGTTGGTTTCATTTTGTGTGCCCAGCAGTGTAATGGCGTGTATTGTGTTTTTTTAGCAACTTGACTATGGACTTGTCCGTTTTTGTGAATATGTTTGTTTCTGTTTTGTGTTCACCAGCGCCAAATCATTTGCCTGGTCATTTGTTCAATTAAACAATTAAACAAGGGTTTAACCCAAGGTTAAATTTTACAAGAGTTAACTTTTTAACCCGGGGTTAAACCCTTAACCCGATTAATGCCCAGTTCTTCCAACTAGAGTTACTTTTTAACCCTGTGTTAAAAAGTTAACTCCAGTTGGAAGAACTGGGCATAAAAATTTTAACATTTCTTAACTTGAGGTTTAACCCGTATTAAATTTTAACTCCAGTTGGAAGAACCGGGAATAACTCGGGTTAAGTGTTTAACCCAGGGTTAAATTTAAATTCCAGTTGGAAGAACCGGAAATTAGCGGCAATTTTGCCTCTAACTACTTGCAGTGTAGTGTGAAATGGCGCAACTCTCACAATTTACAATTTAAAAGGCGCAACACTCAAGCATAAAAGGGCCTTATTTAAGAGCCATTTGCGTGCAGGCGAGGAAAGCGCAGGCAATTTTATAACGCACCTCAGCGTAATTCCTGCGTTTGCAGATTTTCTCTCGGCGGGAATTATCATAAGCATACATATTTCTTGAAATATCCCATCCTCAGTAAAACCGGCGAACGCAGAATTTTCTCGGAGAAGGACAATTACCCGAAATGCGGCATACGGTTGCTGTCAAACCCGGCCAGACGCCTGGTCCTATACTCTATGGCCCTGCTGCGGTAATGGGCGTAAATGGAAATTCGCTTGAGAAGTATCAACATATCGTCGCCTTATAGTAAAGTGACAGCGGAATTACCTTTCCCGCACATGTATAACTTGTGGCTGTTAAAATTTTATCTCCATGCTGCAGAAATTAAACATCCTCTTTTGCAGCCGAGGTCAAAATCTGACACGGCTGGAAATCTTTGTTGCAATCAAGCGCTTTCATTTCTACATGCAAGCAAGAGTATAAAAAGAAAGAAAGTAAATGTTCGCAGGCACCATTTGAATGGGAAAACACATGTATGGGTACATTAATTCGGTCACTACTGCACCTAAGCTTGGCGCGTTTCCATGCAGAATATTACATCAGTGCAATGCGAGTACCTACCCGATGAAAGTGGCCAAGTGGGATATCAGTGAAATACCGCATCCAGGCCTATTTCCGTTTGAAGACGATTATCTGCCCCCATATTTTTCAAACGGAATTTTTTGTATTATTTTCAGTGTATTCCTGTAAATGCGTATGGTAATCAATGAAGTAATGGTAGAAAAACACTAGAATTCCTTTTGTATTCCGCCCGGCCGCAGCCGACATCCTGGTTTGCAATGGGTCCAAAAATGAACCCTAAATGCACTCGGACAGCCCCACAGGTCCCCACGGCTGTCGAATTCATGTCATCATAGGTTCCATCCCTTACGAAACAAGTCATGACTTTATCATGATTTTAACATGAGTTCCTCATGAAAATCATGACAAAAACATGATATTTCAAAATGCATGATAATGTCGTGATAAAAGCATGAGAAAACCATGACTTCGAATCCTACGAAAAAAATCATGATGTTGTCATGACTTTATC
The DNA here is from genome assembly GCA_030068105.1 of Sinentomon sp. SZTP_YWyxl. NCBI lineage: Eukaryota > Metazoa > Arthropoda > Protura > Sinentomata > Sinentomidae > Sinentomon > Sinentomon sp. SZTP_YWyxl. The sequence goes on from JASGXE010021818.1 coordinate 11,649, forward strand.
ATGACTTTGTCATGACAAAATCATGGATGCATCATGATGTCCACATCATGACATTGTCATGATAAAATCATGAAAACCTCATGAGTTTCACATGATGAACATCTTTAAAAAATCATGTTAAAAGCATGATCGTATCATGAAAAAGTCCAGAAAACCTTTAATATTTGTATGGTAGATGGTGGCACCAGTGGCAACACAACCTGTGTGAAGATTGCAGTTCACAATTTAGGACTAATAGTTTTCCCAAAACCACAAAAAATATCCCACACGCAACACCTTTTCAAGATCACATAATTTCGGAACAAGCAACAATGCGGCTTCACAGAGCGGAAACCCAAACAATTTTAAAGACATATTTCCGGAAATGGTCACATCATGAAATCTGACTTCAAAATACTTTTCATCTTCCGGTTCTAGTCGCACCGCCAAAAATTAAAGCGCGTGGACAAAGGAAATCCCAGAATTGTCCCGATTGAGTTAGGGAGAAATAACAGGGTTGTGATTGTGACTAAAAAAGCTGTTGTAGTTTAAAAAGTCATCTAAATCCGAACAGACAAAAGGGAGGCTTTCGGAAAAGTAACATCGAAGATCATCATTTCATGATAATGCCATGACATTATCGTGACTTTGTCATGACAATATCATGGTTACATCATGACAAAGGCATGACTTTGTCATGATTTGGTCATGGAAATGCCATGATAAATTCATCGAATTTTCATGATGTTGGCCGTCATGACAAAGTCATGAGAATAACATGGGGCCAAAACCTCAAGGTTTTATCATGGTTTTCCCATGATGAAAAAAGTCATGATTTTCTCATGACTTGTTTCATAAGGGATTTTTGTACGTGTTTTTAAACATTTACTTCTATCAATGTATTCGGAACACCCTGTGTGATTTAAAAATGTCCGATGCGAAATTTTCATTTCTGCGTCGATGATTTCAATCTGGAAAAGCATTGGAACAAAAATTGATTTGTAATCATTGTTGGAGTGTCACATTAATTTGGACGCACTTTACCAAGACCTGGCATTTGCATCAGTTGCGCCCGTTTCGCCTGCAGTCAAACGTGAAACAGAATTGGTGATTTGAAAAGGGATGTGACTTCTAGGAGTTTGGTCTAGCCTTGCTGGGGTGATAAAATATTCAATCATTCTCCTTTGTGGGATGCTAATTAATGATGTATGACTAACTGCTCAGTGTGTCTTGTTGACTTGACCAGGCATAAAGGTAACCTTTGCTGGTTGCTACAGTACCACGACATTTCATATTCAAATAGGATCACACAAAGTCCCACATCAGGTACAAGGTTATCAAAATAGATTTGACATCCCCGAACCCCAATAACCCCAAAGGGGTATCCTCAGTGATCCGGGTCTCGGAGACAAAGCAAAAAGGTTGTGAAGCTATGTCCAGACGGGCGTTTTGTGAGAATTTGTAAAAGCGCAAATACGATTGTCAAAAGTTCAACGGATAACACTGTACACTTTTAACATATCCAGTTGGCATATTGTAAACAAGTTATAACAATTGCATAAAATGCATAAATTATTTATTCGAACTTCCCTTACAAACGGTTTCTTGAATTCGGGAACCAGCAAATTTCGTATTCCTGAAAGGCTGCCTCCCGTTCCAAAGGGATGTGAATTATTTTGACCTCAAAGTGGTTCCAAAACGCAACAATATTAACTCATGTTGCGCCTGTCATATACGTGACGCAAAAGTTGCGCATAAATAGACGGTGAACAATAAACATGAGTTTGCGGTATGGAACACCTTGGGAACACCTTTCTAGCATGGGCTAAGATGGGAGTGTTCTTTTCGGAACATTGTTTGGAACACACGGTGTGTTCTTGGAACACCATTTAACTGTCACAAATTTGGAACACATATGCGATTTGGTGCACACGCTATGTTCCAAATCGCTCATGTGCTGTTCCAAATCTGTGAAAGGAAAATGGTGTTCCAAAAACAGGCTACAATGTTCCGAAAAGACCATTCCCATTTAAACCCATGTTAAAAAAGGTGTTCCATACAGAAACCTCATGTTTTGAGTGTGTTTCGCCGTAGACTCTGGCGTTCTGCCGCGACAAAACCCAGCCTGAATTCCCAATTGCTACGATAAAACGAAGGGATTGGCAGAGAACGCTCATCTTTCGGTTGGAACAATTCACACACATCCGTCGTGCATCGCAAGCAAATCAGAAAGTCAACAAGCAAGCAGCCCACCATCCTGCATTCATGGTGCTTTTAATGGGGCACCCTGTACATGCGGAAATGTCACTTCCAGGTCGCATTTATATCGAAACTGTTAAGAGAAACAGAATGAGGGTTATACGAGGGTTATTCAGATGCAAGTTGAACTATAATCCCTGCTGTGTAGAATCCTTTTCGGGTTGCGGAGTATCATTTTGTAAAAAATGTCCCGCTGGATGCACTGTTTTTTGTCGAAGGCGATGACGGCTTTCGATAAAAAAACGGAGTGTTTTTAAAAGTGCGAGCATCTGAAAATGCGCGAAATTTCATGAGCAAATGAGTGATGGAGCCAGAGTTTTGATATATTTATTCCTTTCATGGGTTTTGGTAGTTTTTTTACACACTCGCGATGATCAAGCGCCAAGCAATGTTGAAAATGGAGTCACAGTGGCACTTTGGATAAGAAACCTGAAATTCTAACTCATCTCATTGTAGGACATTTTTCTGTTCAATATTTGCTATAAAACTGGCAACTCATCCTCAGGTTCACCTCAATCGCCAATTCATTGGATAGATTTGTGTTGCGAAAATTTCATTTCTATGTACAACGCTTATTCCCTTCCTTTTCCATTGTTGCATTGAAAGATGCATCCGTTTGTTGAATTGGCTCTGTTGAGCTAATCCAACGAAGTGTTGAGAATCGAAGCTGCCATGATCGGGGTCTGCAGAGGCAAAGAGAGCACAAAATCAAAACATATAATTCCACTCACTTCTGAACAGCCCTGGTATAGACGTACGACGCATTCAGCATTTTCGGTGCATTTTTATGCATCGCAGACTGAAAAAGCGGCGGTAACATACTAAAAATGCGCAGACTTGTTAGTTATTCAACGGGAACGTCACATCAGGCGATGTGCTCTCTTGCTATTTCAAGCGTTACGTGGCTGCTTCCGGCGCAACACAAACTGCCGAACAAAAACAAACAAATAAACAAACAAATTCGCTTTGAAAACTAGACGCAAAGACTTCAAAGGTAAACAGAAAAAGAACAGAAAAAAAAACAGCAGAAAATAGTTTATCAATTGAGGCTCTGCTCGCAGCGACACCACACAGTCCGCACCCCGATGCTGCTTTACATGGACATTACACGTGTCTGTCACTATGCACCCACATGATTTTCATTTCGATGATTTCAGTCCCACGTGGTTTCCATTTTCATGATTCTCAATCTGGATGATTTCCATTCCACGTGATTTCCGTCCCACGTGATTTCTATGCCACATGATTTCCATTCCACATGATTTTCATTCCACATGATTTCTATCCCGCATGATTTCCATTACACATGATTTTCATTCCACATGATTTCCATTCCACATGATTGCCATTCCACATGATTTTCATTTCACATGATTTCCATTCCACATGATTTCCATTCCACATGATTTTCATTCCACATGATTTCCATTCCACATGATTTCCATTCCACACATTTCCATTCCACATGATTTTCATTCCACATGATTTCCATTCCACATGATTTCCATTCCACATGATTTCCATCCCACATGATTTCCTTTTCACATGTCTACATTTCCATCCCACATGATTTCCATTTCTATTACTTTCATTTCACATGATCCCCATCCCACATGATTTCAGCTTCCACGATTTCCGTCACACATGATTGTTATTTGTGTTATTTTTATTTGCTGTGATTTCCATTAAAAATCATTGTGGGCGATAAAAAAAGTACAATCCAAAAATCGCCTTATTGCATTCTGCGCGGTGACGCTGCGGGCACTGGTGGAGCTGTGCCGCATGTTTAGACGAATGAGGTATCGGACTGTCGTCCATCCAGCCGTGTCAGCTCGTTGCAGTTCGGAAGTCAATGAATACGGAATGAGCTCCAAACTCCGACGCGATGTTCGACTTTACCCTGCTCTAGCTGTCTATGTCTACTTCGCCCTGCTGGAGACTTCACATCAGGTGAGCCCAATGTTGCCCGGTCGCAGCGGAATTTTGTCGCTTTTTTCGTGGAACTTGTCTGTACTTTGTATTGAAAGCCATTCAAGGTGAAATTTTTGAAAGTACGCGCACTGCACTGGACAAGTGCAGCATAGTCCCTTGAAAAAAGCCGGGAAAGTGGTCAGGCATAATTGGTCTTCCTGTTGAATGCAAAGTTTGTCTATGTCACAACTTTGCGGTGACACCGACAAGTACAGTCACAAAAACATAAAGACTCCCTTCATGCAAGTTCAGGCATTGGATCATGGGAGTCATTATTGTTTTGTGACTGTATACTGGCGGCGGAAAAAGATTACCCATACATGTGAAAAATTTCCATTCTTGAGATTTTAGCAAAAAGTCCATGCTGTAGAAATAAAAGATCCTCTTTTATCACTAATGTCAAAATCTGACACCTCTAGAAAGCTCCGTTGCAATTTGGCGCTTTAATTTCCACCAAATGCATAAGAGTAAAAAGAAAGAAAAAAAGTTTCGGAGGCAACAATCAAATGGGAAAAACACATATATGAGTAATCTTTTTCCGCCGCCACTATACACAGTCATTTCCATAAAAAATCGGGCTTGTCAGAGGGGGAGAGTTATCAATTGAAAGCTTCCCCTCATTTGTGTAAATTGTGGTAATTGTCAGGATTCTTTTGCCCTCCACAAATTTTCAAAATGTCTCTTTCACACACGTCTACCGGGTGCTTTAAAGCCAAACTGGCATTTTATTGATAAGCAAAAAAATGTGTTGGCAAACGTGTTCTTCGCATGAATCCATTCTAAACGCTGTTCAATGCTGGTCCTTTGAGAATATTCTACACGTCGGCACCCGGACGCCAATTTACAAACCCTGCCGCGACTTTAGATGGCAGGTCGGGGCCCCAAGCGAGCATTGATTTTTCCGAGAGGGGACAGGGTTACGTCAGGTTCAGATAGCTTTAAGTTTGAAAAAACAATATATTTTTTTCTTGCAAGTGAAGGGCCCCAATCGGGCATTCTTGCACGAAACGCTCTCTGCCATCTAAAGTCGCGGCAGGGTT
>JASGXE010021823.1:0-15760 GCA_030068105.1 Sinentomon sp. SZTP_YWyxl
CTTCCCAGACAAGCCAACTGCGCAAAGACTTGGATGTTTCTGAACCAGTTAAAGAAATAAGAAATGAAGACCCCATTTCCAAACTTTTTGGAATGACCTTCGTAGCACACAAGTTATTTTCCGGGGAAATTCTCACCACAGATAACGAAAGTAAGTCGAAACGTTTTGTCCCTGACCTTGTTCCAGTAGGTGTAGGCGATTGATATTTTGGGTGTAGGTGAACTTTGTTTTTCAATGATTGTCCTGTTAATTTCTTAGCTCTGGCTTTTACATAGTTGAGTTGTAATCCAAATTTTACTGACTCTTGTCCAGCTGTCATCGATTTGGTCGAAAATGATCAAAATCAAACATTGTGCAGTCATCGAGCTTTTGACATTGGAAAAAAAATTCACACAAAAAAATTCGCAAATTCATTTGTGATAAGTTTTCAGCAAAGCCTCTGCTTCATCATACAAAGTGTTTTAAAGTCTGGGCCCGCCAAATAAAACTTGGAAGAACAGACAGATCATTGGGTACATTCCATGCCACAACAATAAACTTGAAAATTCCACCCAAAGCCATGCCTTGAGTTATGGTTTTATCGAGGGGAACAATGTTGAATCCAGGAGAATAACATTCGACTTGAAATTGACTGGAAAAACCCGGTTCTTTTAATGTTTGCACAAGACCATGTCATGTCCCTCTTTTTAACTACAACCCAAATTTTATTGACCATTTCAAAAAATATCAAAAAAGTGTTTCAAATCACAAAAAAAAAAATAATCCAACATTGCTCACCTTAGACGTAGAACTTTTTCTTGGCTTTGCTGTCAGTGAAGGAGGTTCATGTACAACTTCACCAAATCTAACGGGATCGACCTGAAACTCCGGCACAATTGAGTTCTTGCCAGGGTCTTCCACCGTGAAATTTTCGTTGCTGTTTTTGAACGACTTCAATTTCATCGGCTTTCTATCGGCTCGTCTATTTTGTTGTTTTTGAAGAGATTGATTTGCAACATGCCTTCCCTCCTTGCCTTGCCTATCCGAGTAATCTCCTATGGCAGAAACAGGAGCGCCAGCATCTCCCGCATCTCCGACACCAGATTTGGCAAACTGTTTTCCAGCTTTGGAAATGTTTTGCCTTTTCTTTGCATTCTTCAAGGTCTGAATGATAATAAAAAAGAGAGAATTTAAAAAATTATAAAAAATGGTCTGAATTTAAAAAATGAAAAAAGATGAAAATTTTTTAGAATTTAAAAAATGATGATAATGATAATCATCATTGGAGAAAATCAAGGCAAGCAGGAAAGCTTCCATTCGACTAAACAGTCAGATGATGACATTTTCTCAAATGGCATTAGGAATTGTGCCTCAGCTAAATGACTAAGAACGGTAAAGTCAGACGAGTGTCATGAAAAGAAACGGCCTCTGTAAAAAAAGTGTTTTGCGATTGGAAGAGAGGAGCAAGGAGCTCCTCATCGGTACATTCAACAGAGAAGTAAACCTGCACAATAACATACATTTGCCATCTCTGGTTTATTTAGTTTCTGGAGTGCCGTTCAGCCATGTTCATTTGTTTTGTCCATCCTCATCCAGTGTTCACTTCTTCTCCTGAAAAAGGCTTCACCTTTAAAAATGTTCTCAAGGACAGGAAGCAGGGAGAAAGAAGACGAAGGAGCTAGATGAGAGGAATACAGAGTGCTGGCAAAAATCTCAAGATTGCAGAAGGATGCTGTTGCAACAACGTCCGTTGCATCTCTGTACAGTGACCAACAAAGACACCCCACCCCGTACAGCTCATCCGTCCAAAATTTAGGCTGCCTAATTTTTATCGACCCAGAGGAACCAATGGATCCTCCAAATGCAAATCCAGTTGTCCTCCTGATCTAACTTCTCAATTTTGGTAACTCCAGTGTTTCTGAATGGGAGCGCAGCAAACATTGGGTAACAGAAATGTGACCAAAATGTGATGAAATAGTGACCCAAGTGACACTGACCAAATCCATCAATAAAAGAGTACTTTTTTAACCATACCGAAATGATCAATGAATAAGTGACGTGTTGTGGTGTGCTCTTTGAGCACTATTTTAGCACTCTAAAAAGCCCACAAAAGTCAGTGACAATTCGGTGGTGGTCTTGTATCAAATTTTTGGCACAACCTCGATGCTACATAACATCTCCGTATCGAGGTTGAGACTTTTTTCGTGTCAGCAGCGCCGCGCCTCACGGAGTCACGCTGCATCTCGTGGCTTTAGTTGCGTCGTCATGCCGTGCCCATGGCACAAATCACGGGGGGGGGGGGTGAACCCCCAGAATTAAATCTGTGAAACTCTGGAGGGGCCGGGCCCTGTTCCAAAACTCCCCAGAGGGCCCTTACAGGGCCTTGGAAAAAACATCAATTTTGATCATCAATTTTGAGGCCAAAATGGACACTATAATTTCAAAATTTCTTTCGCTTCTGGGAGACTCCATCCCCCAGACCCCCTGTCAGGGACTCCGTCCTCTGGCCCTATTCCACAACCCCACAGAGAGCCCCTTGTGGGCCATTTAAATGGTAAAAAAACATTAATTTTGACCCCAAAATGGACACAGAGTTTCAAAAATTTTCAGCTTCTGGGGGATTCCATCTCCCAGACACCCTGTCAAGCATTCTGTCCCCTGGCCCTGTTCCCCAACCCCACAGCGAACCCCTTATGGGGCCTTAAAATAGTAAAACATCAATTTGGAAGCCAAAATGGACAGTAGGAATTCTAAATTTCTTCAGCTTCTGGGGGACTCCGTCCTCCAGACTCCATGCCAGAGGCTTTGCCCCTTTGGCCCTGATCCACATCCCCCAGATATGTCACCTTATGGGGGCCCAAAAGGGAAAAAACGTCAATTTTAAGGCCGAAATTGACACTAGAATTTCAAACGTTCCTTAGGTTCTGGAGGACTCCTCCCCCAGACTCCCTATCAGGGACTCCACCCTCTGGCCCTGTTACCCAACCCCACAGAGGTCCCTTTATGGACCTTAAAATTGCAAATAAACTTCAATTTGCAAGCCAAAATGGAGAGTAGAATTTCAAAATCTATTCAGCTACTGGGGGACTTCGTCCTCAGACCCCCTGCCAGGTCTGCCCTTTGCCCCTGTTCTACAACCCCAGAGAGGGCCCCTTATATACTTAAGGATCAAGCTCAGCCCTAAAAATACAAAAAGGCCGTAGCTTCGAAGACATAGCTTGACTTGCGTTTCCCTTGTCCGGCAATGACCTTTCTCGGCGTCGTACAGGCTGAACCATGTCATGCTTCAAGAAGGACTGCTGTTTTTTTTTAAATCGTTGATGCAGAAAATGTTCAAATTGTTCTCCATCGGCAGCTATGCAATTATGCATGAGGAGTTGATGCCAGCCGCCATGTCGCCGTCGGTTGCAGTCATCCCTGGCCTTTTCATGGAGCATCTTGACCGAGAATGTGGAACGAAATATCTTCATGAAGATGGTTGACACACTGGGCTGCATGTGGCGTTCATGTAATAAACGACACACTTCCGCTGCAGGTCGATGGCGATCACGCATTACCAGCACCACCTCCACCCCCTCGGGACAGGAACAACGTGCTCACTCCATGTTTATGTTGTGACACCCTGTCGGCTGATTTCACCGGGCAACGAAAAACACTTTTTCAACCTGAAGCCTCAACTCGTCTGCCAATAATGAATAAACGCACTTTTTGCTAAAATCTTATCACGGCCGCTCGTAGGGCTGAGCTTGATCCGTGGTGTACAGGACCTCAAAATGGTAAAAAACACCAATTTTGAGGCCAAAATGGACAGTAGAATTTCAAAATTTCTTCTGGGGTACTCCGTTCCCCAAACCCCCTTCCAGGGGCTCTGCCCTTTGCAACCCCGCTGGGGCTCTGCCCCAGATGCCGTTGCGCCTGCGGCGTGCTTCCGCTCGTGGCCCCTCCGGACCCCCATGCCCCATGTTGGGGGACCCTATTGTCGAAAAATAGGGCTCCAAGTCCCACTGGCCGTGCAGTCATTTTTGCATTCGAGATTTTCGCATTTTTGAACCCGTTTGCAGCTGTGTTCTGTGTTCTGTGTTTTGAGTTTGCCGCTTTTTTTTCAAAGACAACTCTGCTTTGTTCTGCGTTTTCAATTTGCGGCTTGACGATTTTGGTGGCGTTCATGCACAGATTTCTGCACCTTGGTCGAATTCAGAGTTGTCTGCTAAAGGCCGGACCTGGATGAAAGAAATGGATTCGAGCTGATTGTGATGGGCATAGTGATGCATGCTGTTGTTCCAGCGTTGGATTTTCTCATTTTTGAGGGAATTTTTCTATCCCCGTGGGGAAAATGTGGAATTTTTCTATCCCAGTGGGGAAAATGTGGCATTTCCCAGCAAACATCGGCTTTTTAATTAGAATGTATTTTTGCCCAATACCCATATTTTTTGCACAATACCACAAAATGTCACAAAAATGGAAGGAAGGAATATCAAATTTATGCAACGGTCATTTGGCAGGACAATGTCCATGCAAAATGACAATGATTTGCAGGACAATGTCCATTGCAAGGACAATGTCCTGCAATGGATGCAGGACAATGGTTCGCACTTGCAACCATGTTTTTAAAAAATTGTCCTTGTCGATGGCTGATTTACCATTCGTCCAAGATGAGCAATAATTGTGGCAATTGATGATGAAAAACCAAACTTACAGTGGATGAAAATGTTACCATAAAGTGATGAAAAAGTGAGTCAAGTGACGCCCGAAAGACAGCACACAAATAGCACATTTCTGGCACCACTCTATCATCACTGGAGAACCGACGAAATTGGAATGCCTTTTAAGCACATTTTGCACTTGTACCACAGGGATCCTAAAATGGTGGTTGTGCAACACATTCGTGCATTTTTTGCTGACACATCCGTCCATTGTTTTCCCACGTTTCCAAGTCGAATTTCTCATTTTTTGCATTTTGCTCTTTAACACTCAACGTTTTTTCAAAAATCAATTTGCGTTCATTCAAGATCTTCAATCGTCTATGCACTTATCTGTTGTGATAACTTGAAGTGTTCTGTTATTAGCTGTGCCTCATTGATTATCTTGTTCTGTAAAAGTTCGCAAATGTCGAATGCCGATAAATTGAATTAACATGCATTGTACAAAGTTGAAATATCGTTAAAAATCGGGAATACTAAAATTCTAATTTTTTTGAGTGATGGTTAGGTAAAACAGATAATGGTGAAAAAGTGCAAAAAAAAGCAGAGTAACGGTGCTTTTTAACCAGAAAATAACAAATTCGGCAGAGCAGTTTTTAAGTGATCTTTTAGTACCTTTAAACTGTTTCTTTTGAGTGATGGGTTACTACCACATCTCAGGACATTTTGTCACAAAAAACTCTTTAAAGAATCGATAAAAATGCAGAATTTTATCACTCCCTGATCACTCTTTTAGCAGTAAAAAAAAAGCAAACCGTTGTTTTCTGGGAGGGCCCTAATCCAAACGCCTGCTTAGAGAAATCAGATGACCATGCTTGTATCGCCCCTTATAAGGATTTAGAAGAGCTTATTTAGCACTCGACCAGGGCAACACATGGGACATTGGACTGGCAGATTCTGCTTCAAGTGAATGATCCGGCTAAATGCTCGAAATCCAAAAGAAACATTTAAGGATACTTCCCTTTGAACAATAATTGTTGAGTTAAATTCTACACAAGTACTTCCACGCTTGATAGTTGATACCACCCACATGGAGAGCTAGGGAATTGCATAATCGCTGTTAGACTGGCAGGTTGGCAGAGCAGAAACAGAACTGGCACTTCAGTGATGCAGGGTTCGTGCCGACCTCAAGAAAAAAAATAGGATGCGTATGAAGCCTGAGTGATATTTCAAATGGACAAAGGACTCTGATGGAACGTTTCCCATAATCCCACAGTGTACGAAGCTTCCAATAGCTTAGAATATTGGAATAAAAAAAGATTCCAGTTTGTTGTTGAAACCAAGAGTAATTGCATAAGTGGAAAAAGTCAATGGATATCCACGTAGGTACCTTCAGAGTTGAGACTGTCAAGTGGGCCATCTCCAAACAATTATTCATTGTTCAGCAGCCAAAATACAATCCATAAAAAATAAATAAAAATAAAAAAAAAACAATCCGACAAAATGCAAGGTGTCCTGTCCGAGAAGTCCCTGTGCAGTGATGTTCTGCGAGAAATTCCTCAAAAACCGGAGTATGTATTCTGTGCAGTTGTTAGCCACACATGCATTGTTGTGACCATCTTCCTTACAGACACCGTCAATGCCGAACACTATCACTAGCTTCTCTCACCCCGTTCCATCGTACAATTAGAACAATGTCCATGAATAGAAATGATGAGTGATGGAAAAGTCGAATCTGAAGAAAAAACGCCATCTCCTTGCCAACTGACACCCCAAAATCAACCTCAAAGAGCCAAAGCACTTCAGACTGGTACATTCACATATCTTTATCAAAGGATATCCCCCTGATATGATGATAGTGCACAGGGGTTGGTCAATACCTGTGCACTTGTGACAAGTGGTTACCATTACCAACTCCTGCCATTTCTGCAAAACTGATTTTCATCCATTGCAACACCAACAAGCAGCATCATACAATGATGCTAAAAAGCACAAGTTGCCTCCCTATTTGCACACACACACACACGCACACTCAGCCCGACGACAGAGAAGAGAGAAGAGAAAGAAAGATTTTTCTGTTTGATTGATCTCGGTCAGAACCTTTTCAGACGTCATTTCTTAAGATGGGATGGGGTCAGCGCGAGCAAGAACGGTAATCCACTGGAAAAACGTGCCCCATGTTTCGGTCTAAGAGATGAAAAAAGCACGAGGAGAACACGAGCACGAGGAGAACAGATTCCATAAATAATAACCTTTTTCTTTGGTCTACTTGTTGTTTCTCCACGATCAATTATCCTTGTCCTGTTCAAGTTCTTGCTTGGAGAACAACTATTAAACAACCATTTTAACTTGGATGGAGCTTCTTGAATAGATGGATCGGATGGTGGACAATTTATCTTCTTTTTAACTCTGAAACAAAACAACAGTCGAAATAACATGACATGATGGCTCAGCAAACTCGTTCTCAGCACATGATCATGAAAATAAGTTCAGAAAAAACCACTGGTGTGCAGCAGTTTGTTGTAATGTTATTTTCAGGAGAACATTCTCTCAGTGAACGACATTTCAATGTGAAAGAAGCTTGAAATTACCTCCCACGAACTTCTTTAATTTTTACCAAATATGCGTGGCAGCAATGAACTGGTGAATTGTGTCAGAATAATATAATGCACCGGCTAATGAATACGTAAGTCATCCCAAAAGTTTTAAGTATTACAGCATGCCATGAGAATGTGTTAACCAATGTGCATGAGTTTTGGATGCTATATAGTACTATCCCTTGGGATACATACCACCAATTTAAGACAGAGTGCTCATTTTGCGCAGTTATGTCAACAGCCCTGGCCAGAAGGTATTGAAATTTCTTCAAAAAAGTGATTTGGGCAGTGATCAAATTTTTCACACTGCCGAACCATTCTCTGGCCGAAATTCACCGAACTTTGCAGGAGACTTTAGGCCAATGTTCACCATTATATGGCACAGTTGGAAGGTGCAAATGAGAATTTGAGGGTGGTAACAGAGGGGCTTGAAAAATTAGGGACTTGAAACCAATCAAAGCAGTCAGAAAGCAGAAGGTCATGCACATCACTTTCTTCGACTGGCAGCGAATTTTGGTGGATCACCCTGTTCCATTGGGCACCACTGTGAATGGCGAATCCTGCAAGATGGTCCTGCAGGAGAAACTCCGACCTGCTTTCAGGAAGAAGAGACCAGGGCTCCTCGAAGAGGGAATCATCCGTCTGCACGAGAATGCACCGGTTCGCAAGACGAAAGCGATCGATCAGCTTCTGGACCTGTGGGAGTGGGACACCTTGTTGAATTCTTCCAATTCTCATAATTTGGCATCGCTGGAATTTTTCCTGTTCGCCGAGATGAAAGAGCCTATGAGGGGATGCCGATTCAAGTCAGAATAAAGAATCAATGATGCTGTGACTGCATCCCAAAAGGCCCTGGCCAAGGCTGGTGACAGTGATGTTGTCATGCCGCTGCCCCACCGCTGGCAGGCATGTCTCGACCACAGTAGCAACTACTTTGAGAAATGAATGGGTTTCATGACCAAGGTAGTTGTTAGGTCATCTCGGTCATGAAATTTCATGACCAAGCGAGCCCATTTCATTTTATTTGCATTTCTGGAAAATGAGGAGGAATACTTAACCTCGTAATATGCACTCCATTAACAAGGAAAATGCTGACTAATAATGTGCGTTCCATTTATAAAGAGAACAAGTCAGCCTGAAATCCAATTTGCTATCCACCAGAAAGAATGATTTTAAATGGTTGGTTAAAAATTTGTTAGAGATCATCTCATTGCAATTTGTGCATGCTTTTATATGGAGCTTATCAAAAGTCCTCGAACATAGGCGATATTTTAAAGTACGAGGATTAACACAGGGGCCATCTAATTTCAACAGGCCTTTGTGCAACTGCACGCCTCACACGAGTGTCATGATGTTTTGCGGTGCATACTGCCATTGATTCTAAATGGAGCGCGAGTTAATTATGAACTCCTATGTTCGAAGACCTTTGACAAGGTGTGTATAAAGTAGTCTACAAATCTATTTTTCATTTAAAGATAACACAAACTGAGGATTCTCTGCTCACAAAGAATGCTTATGAGAAAAACCAGCATTCCTGCTCCGCTGCAACACAATGCAATGCAATGAACAATCTTATGATCAGGAAGCAGCCGGTTCAGCATAGAAATCACAAACAAACCTTACCGCCCAAATGGATATTAAGATTTAAATGGAGTAGATGAGTGAAGTTGTTGAGTGTTTGCACATGCACATGGTTTTTACATATCTTCAGATGGAGCAGACGAAGGTGAAGCTGAATGTGACCAGGTGAAGGAGGCAAATTGATGGGAAAATAAAACTGAACAGGCAAATATTGCAGTTATGAAATTATTCTAATTTATTTTGCTTGTTTACAACTTCCAATCGTGTACAATAAAAAAGAAGAAACCTCAAAATCCTGCGATGATATGACGTGCTGCAGTTAGCATAGGGGCATTGCTGGCAGAAACTGTAACAACACTGCACAGGTCCCAACAAACCAGAGTGATCAGCCTATCCGACCCATACTCGAATTGCTTTGCTTGGATGTCAATTTCTTACCACTTCAAGACAAGAAGCAGCATCAATGGGCATGCATCAGGTCATTTGATCAACAGACATTTGCTTGGATGCTGCAGGCGGACCAGAACACTGACTGACCACCAACATGAAAGACGCACTGTGCAGATGATGTTTCAATTTCATTCGTCATGCTAGTTGCATGGAATTGATGTCATTGCAATTGCAATTGGCACATGGAATTGAAAACGCCTCACACTGTTTGAAGAATCGATTAATTGATTGCTGTTGCACAAGGGATCCAATGACAGGCCATTGACATGCCAAAGAAATCTAAAAATTCGTTACTTGCGTCGCAGTGAGAGTTGAAATCAAGCTTAAATCAAGTTAAAATCAAGCGGCAGCTTTGTGCATTCTGGAAGATTTTCATTTACTTATTTTTTTCACAAATAAAAAAACAACAAAGGAAGGCAATATGCAATAGCAGGAAGACTCACTTCTCAAACTGTCTTCGCCTGAGCTCCAATGGGTCCTTCAGCTTCTTTCTGCCTTTGGACTTAATTTTTGTCATTTTCCGTGATTTATTTGCACAGTAACTTCAAAAAATTCTCTAAAAAAGGATGTTTTTGGTTAAACAAATGCATTAATCAAGCCTTGGCCAATTGTCGTCATGACCCTGCCCCCCATTCAGTCCAGACCTTGATGACTCACTAATGAGAAATACAAGCCTAAACCAGTTAACAGTGGCAAAAGAATCATTCCCTGCCAGCCTGGGAGCTGCTCCATTCTATGATCCTGCATACCCAGACAAAATTGGGTTCCACAACTTGCTAACAGGTTTCAATTTTTGCTGATTTTTTTTTTTTTTTATAAAAATTAACCTGCATTTTTACCTTTGGAAATTTTGGGTTGTGCTACGATGTCTCCACCATTGATCAGTCCCTTTCGTTACTATCTTTAGGATAGCTCCAAATATGCCATAAAATACAAACAAATCGTTATTGGAACACACGATATTCTGCTTTATGGAAATTGAAATCCATTTGATCTGTATATTTTGCTGTTTTGGCTGCATGTCTGAAACCGCTGAACTGGACTGAATGCAGATGGGTTTTTAACAACAAACATTATGTCTCAACAAACATTTTGATAGTGGTTTCTGTCATTGGGAAATTCACGAAGGATTGCACCAGTGAAGTATGCAGATGGTAAAGCATGAAGGTTGTTGAAAATCAGTGATGATTCTCTTAGTATTGAGGCAGTGAGGAATCTATGAATTTCGTTCCAATCCATGAAATTCCGCCACTATCCGATGTTCTTCACTATTTTCTCAATTTGGCGATTTTTAACAAAATAGATCGTTCCTGTACCCAATCACTTTTTCTTTACGTTTTTCACTTGTATTTGCCATTCCCGCAACAGTGTGCAATCCACTTCCTTCATTTCGACCCAAGTTCAGAGTTAAGGCTAGCACACACACTTTTTTCAGATTTACGGAAGAGACAAAAACAAGAGCAGGAACAAATTTTGCAGAACTACCTGCAGATGGAAGGCAGTAAACTTGCAAGGGTTGGTTGTTTAACGTATTACGTGCAAATCGTGATTTCCATCAAACAGCAAGTGCCGAAGACAGAAGGTTGGATGTATTCGTAGTTCTCCTCTCTTGGTTTTTCAAGCGCATGTTTTTCACAGTCTGATTCATATTGCCGTTTCATCATCATATTCATCATCAGACTATATTGTCGTTTCATCAGCCAATGTAGCATTGCCACAACTAAAGAAGATATGGTTTAACATTATCGACGAAGGAAGGCGTTTCGAGGTCCACATCATTTGAGCATGTCAACGTAGAACTGTCAACCGACCTGTGCAGCCAGTGGCACTGGCCGCACAGGTCGGTTGACAGTTCTACGTTGACAGTTCCATCACACAAAACAGCATCCCCATATGCAGCATTGCTTAATCAGAAATCGCAGATGGATGGAATTGGACAAATGAGTTGCCGAAGAGTGGGGGGATTTCACGTGATGATAAAGAAGGAAAGAAACAGAATCAACCTGCTGTTTGTTATTGTCTACGATTGATGCAAGTGATGAATTTTTACACTCTGGGGGGCCATACTTTTCCTGGTGGAATTTCAATGTCGACTGCAGAAGACGATGTTCATTCACCAATGCAGGGGTATGCGACTTCAGCGCGTATGCTTGAGGACTTCCCAACATTTGACTTGCATGTTGCAACGCATGCTTTTTCTTGGGTGTCCGTGTCCGACGGGCTTGCGGGCTTTTCCAGTATAGTCCTGACATTGGATTCACAACCTGTAAAAATGGAACGATTTTCCTTTGGAACGGAAGGTGCATTCGAATGAGAAGACACGGTTTCCAAAAAAAAAAAAAAACAGAATAACAGAATTCGCATATGAGGTAAAATTTTGGCAGCACCCTTTTTCTGAGGAGATGGCTTCAACAAACATCCATGATAGTTTTCACCAAAATGGTCATTCCTTTTAACCTTTACACACAAAGACCGAGAGTAAAAAATTCATTACAAAATTCAAATCTTGCAATGCCGAAACCTTCACTCGGTAGGTAACCACGGATGTAACAAATTTATTACTCAAAAAATCTCCATGTTTTTGATATAAGGGGCCTTGTATTCAGATTTCCTGGCGCAAAGAAATCTTCACTCAACTTTCTTTTCTGTCGTAACAAACAAGCAGCGACTTTTCCTGTTCAGTTCTCTTCACTCCACAGGTTCATGAAGAGAAAGAGCTGGACTCTCGTATGAGTTAAACCGGTCACATTCTCCCAACTCTGGTTTTCTGTTGTCTTTTTAGAGGGATAAAAGTGGGCGTACGGGGGGTCTTCTGCGTGTCAAAATGCCATCTTCATCAACATATCACGCATAGGAATAAAAAACGCCAGATCGGCTGCAGCAGTCAAAATAAATTTATGAAAACTGATTCCTAGTTAAAGGAGCACAGAGAATCACTGAAGACAATTGTATTGCTTGTTGTTTTGCTTCGATGTTGGTATTCTTTTGCAAGACAAAGATGGGGGATTATCACATGATGTTATTGTCAACCAGACCAAAAAACCAGCAACTTTTGACTTTCCAACTTGACTACTCCACTTCACACGGAGACATCGCGTCTGGTTTTTTGGTCTGGTTGACAATAACATCATGTGATATGAGCTGAATGTGATATGCAATCTGCATAGAGCTTCGGTCCGGATTGGCTTGTAGGTGGTGGCAGCACACCCACTGATCCACCCCCTGATGATCAGTCAGTGGGAGGCAATGTGAAACAAGCCTGGATATTTGACGGAAGCACCGATGCTTTAAAGGCATCATCCGTTCATGGGGGATTATCCCCGAATTGAATTTTCTGAATGGGATTGACACGAGGGGGATTAGTGTGAGCAAAGAAAGTAGTCAACTTGTTCACTGCATTCAGTCATGAGGTTGTGATGCCTGACTGCGGTTTTTATTTATATTTATTTATTTATTTTTGCTATCAGTGACAATTTTTGGCACTTGCAGATCCAATTTCAAAAATTTTTCACAGGAAGCTGCATTGGAAAGTTTGAAGATCTTGGTTTGCCGAAAACCAAAAATGACAAATTTTGCCAAAAAATGTATCGACATTTTGGCCGACATGCGTTAACAATTTTTGTTGCTGTCATTCTGACCCTTCTACCCCATTGGCTTGGTTAAAACACATTGTTTCTTACTTTGCAGGTCCCTCAGATTTTCGTTCATCACTGGGTTTTAATGATAACTCTAAAATTGTCCTTTTTAGTTTTTTTTTCATAACATTTCAGGTGGAATGCTTTCACAGTGAAGCAGTCCAACCCAACCTATCAGTTTCAGAAGCAAATTTACAAGGATAGTTGAGGAAGGATAGCAGTTCTCCCAGTTTCCTACCAACCATTGCCACAATGCACTTCATGCTCAAGACATTCAAAATACCCGGGCCATGGGGATCACAGTTTTGCGAGGACATTTGAGATTTTCCACGGTGAATTTTTAATTTTTTTAAAACAACACTGTTGGATTGCTCATCCAATCCAATACAGTTGTTAAAAAAAAAAAATCGAGAAAAATCTCAAATGTCCTCGCAAAACTGCGATACCCATGGTCCGGGTATTTTGAATGTCTTGAGTATGTTTTATGAGACTCTCCAGATAAACACCAAACAGTGATCCCATCTGATAATCTGAAATTAATGTGGGTGGTTAGTTGGTCATATGTGTATTGTGGCTATCGTTGGTAGGAAACTGGGAGAACTGCTACCCGAACCGAACAACACTATTGGATTGCTCATCCCGTCGCTGTTCAAAACTGCTTTACTTGTCCTGGAAGCTGAACACAGCCATTCTCTGTCACAGCCACAGCCTTTGACATTTTGATCTGGATGTCGAGTCTGTGTGGCAGGTAGTAGTTCGGGTATTAGTGGGTCAGTTTCAGGGTTAGGTAAGTGAGACTGGACTAGGGCCAAGAAGCCAAGTCTTTTTTGCCCGACCTCTGCAATTGCAAAACAACTGAATCAGCTGAGATGTCGAATACCTTTTCATTTCCAGCTGGGAAAGAAAAAAGAGTTCACGCTGGGCCCAGCTCAGCGCAAGCGTGTGAATTGCTTGAACTTTTGACCGGAGGGAGGGTCATTCGTGATGAAATACAGGGTGGCCCGCGGCGACTCAGTCAATTTGTTGAAGAGTGTTCTTAGTGCAGGAGGAGCTCTAATTGGTTGCCCTGGTTGTTTACACAGTGTTGTATCCACCCTGCGGCACACTTTCTGGCACAATTCCTGCGGCACGCTATGTATCGCCAATTCGATGTTTTGTTGGAGGTCCGGAGCAGATCTGAACGATTGGTCTCATAGACCTGTTCACGGATATACCCCCAGAAAAAGAAATCCATGAGTGTGAGGTCAGGCGATCTGGGCAGCATTTGAATGGCTCCTCGCCTGCCGATCCATCTGCCCTGGAACGATTGGTCCAAAAACTGGCGGACAGCAACATGACAGTGGGGAGGTGCGCCGTCTTGCTGCCAACAAAATTAGACAAACACACAAATTGACCCGGTCACCTTGGGCCACCCTGTATACTTGCCTATGGCCCAGGTGTTTAGAATGGCTGTGTATATTGAAAATGCATAGAAACACAGCAGGTTCCCTGCATCTGCGACCATTGACTATAGCCATCTGAATGATTGATTGTGTGCTTCCAGTTATGACTGCTGTTAGGCAAGACCAGGCGCTTGGTTCCAGATTAACTGGTAAGCAAGAATCCGATCTCAACTCGAATGGGACTGCCCAGGGTTCTTGAGTCCCTGGAAGGCCTGCGTCGCCAGTGGGAGTTCTGCAAGAGACGTCACAAAGAACGGAATTCTAACGTGATCGCTGACAGCTCAGGGTGAGTGAAGAGGGGAAGGAAGACAGGAAAAAGCAGGAGGAAAGTGGAAAGGAGGCAGAGAGAGGGGGAGAGAAAAGAGAAAGATGGGGGAGGGGTATAGCCCCATTTCCGAGAAATCCGTATTTGCCTGGAATAAAAACTAGGACCGCGTGCACAGTCGCGGGTGGGCTGAGCGTGCTCGCAACTCAACCACTTTGAACATTTGAGCAGTGCTAACGACAACCTGATCGCATTTTCTCCCACAAAAAAAGGAAAAATGACAAAAACGTTGGGCTTGCTCAGAGGCCAACCAAAACACCAAAAATCTCCAAAGTGTTTGTCATTGCACACAATGAAAACTAAGGTCAACAGATCTTGGTTGTTCGAGATGAAAAAGAAACGTTTCTTTCACTTTGTCACGAAAGAAAACATTATATTTTCTTATGCTGAATGATTTTACTTCCCAAATAGCGAACATTCCACGAAGCAGCAGAAATAAGTAGCAGGATTTTCGATGATTCCGATTTATGCCCGTTGTGCTCCCCAATGGATCCATCTAACAAAAATGGTGTTTGCTTCACTCATGTGCATCCACAGTTGCTAATGTTTGGCATGCATACCAAACCTGACCTTGTAGTTAACCTGCGAATTGGCGTCCACCGTTTTTCTTGTCCAAAGATTCCACTTTTTCGGGCTGATTGTCAAAATATAAGTGAATTGCTTTTCCAGAAATTCGATCGCAAATTTCATGCTTTCCGCTGCACGGACACTCAATGGCAGAAATAATGGTCCAACGCTTTTTCAATCATTTTGTTATGTATGAAGACGAAATTGCACCAGGGACCCATGTGCCGGCGCTCACCGGAAGCAAAATTTAAACGTCTCACCAAAATTTCAAAACCTGTCCAATTTCAATTTGCAAAATGTCAAAACCCTCGCAATGGCAATGGAGGCTCTGTCAAATATCTTTCGGATTTGGGCCCCTAAAATTTTCGCAGGGATCATTTAAGGGCAACACGACCAATAAGAAGAGGGTAACAGTTCCAAAGACCTGTCCACCGCCTCAGCCGCCGCCTCTGCCTCACCTGATTTGCCGGACCTTGCTGAGGCGGATGAGGCTGATGAGGAGGCTGAAACGGATGAGGAAGCTGAGGCGGCTGAGTCGGAGGAG
>JASGXE010021832.1:0-13121 GCA_030068105.1 Sinentomon sp. SZTP_YWyxl
GTGGTGGTTTTACACCAGAAAATACGTAACTGCTTGCTTGGGCTTTTTAATCATCCTTTCCGGTATGATTGCTTCATTTTGGTTAAACATCGTGCATCTAAATACCTCCAACAAAGACTACTCACCAAAACAGATTTTCTCCCAAATGCCGCTGTGACGACGGAAAGGGCAATTATGATACGTAAAGTTGTTAATTTACTTTTAAAAACAACAACTTTTTGAAGAGGTATGTAGTACCGCGGCGAGAAATTTAATTGTACCACATATGGTGGCTTTTCTTTCTCGAATTTTCGGGATCATCTCAATCCCATCAAAATTGGTATTCCAGCATTAGACGCATATTTTCGTGCAGCAAAATCCGATTTCTTGAATCTGAAATCAACAGAATTCTCCCAATTTTCTTTGAAAGATCGAAAAACCGGCATATAGACATGGCACGAGTAATTTTCTCGCCACTGTACACATATTCTCTCAAATGGATGAGTTCCCGTTGTGACTCGAACTGGAAAATTTTGGAAAATATTCCTTTTCTCTTGAAAACACAAGGGCCTAATTTTTATGAGTCACGTGATAAAAAGCCCTAACCAAAGTCTAACAAGACAATTGATGTGGTCTTATTCGTATTTGGCTGGTTGTGCATGTGATAGTCATCTTGTATTGTTCTTTGTAGGTATCTTGCCCAATAATTATTGTGAAATGGCAAATTTGAACAAATCAGTCCTGGGCATGGGATAAGCACTAGAAAAATCCACGCTCAGCACTCTTTTCTGCTTAAGCCTGTAAACGTCTTTTCTGTGGTTGCATCATTACCATTATTTAGGCAGGCTGGAACTATGTGATAGGTAGCTGAAACTTTCATAGACTTTCAAATTCTGGTCCAAATCGCCTTGCAAAACTAAAATTTCTGTAATTTCCACAAAATATGGAAATCGCCTCAAAGCTGTGGGAAGACCACCAATATTTGTGCACAAAATTTCACTTTGGTATTCGTAGTTCTAGTATTTGAGATCAGGGAGACTGAAGCTTTCATGCAGTTCAAGTTCAAGTCCAAATCGCCGTCCATACGAGTCGGTAAAGGTTCTGTATTTTCTACAAATACTGTGGAGTTCAGCTTTGTAACGAACTTGAACTTTTTGTCTAGACCGCAAAAAGGCGTGCACAAAATTTCAGGCTGTTAGCTTTGGCCGTTTTGAAATTTGGTACGTTGCAATATTCAGCAAACGCCAAATTCTGTTGTCAGCAAAAACTGCAGGTACGAACTTAAACTTATGGGAACACAACAGAAAGTTTTAAATAAAATGTCAGTCAGATAGTCTTTGTCGTTTTTAAGATTGGGTGGGCCGAACATCGAATTAATCAATTTTAGAATAATGTCCAGTAAGTACAATGTGATATAAGGCCTGACAGAAAAATGCGCCTTTATTTCCATCACGATTCTCGTTGATATTCTTTTATAACGGGGTGGGGATCCTCGGGGTATTGTCTCTTGATAAGGCTCCCACCTTTCCTCACTTAGTTTTGCCTTTTTGATAACGTCAGAGTTATCAAGAAGGCAACAACTAACTGAGGAAGATGGAAGCCTTATCAGGAGACGACGACTCTCGGAACACCTGGAACAGCGGCGGATGGTAAAGGTAATCTACCGGTGTGTAGATTCACTGCCGCCAAAACTCGAACATTGGGGTTTGCGCAACATGGGAGGATTGCCAAAAGTGTGAATTATACAGGCGCCATCCAATTTTACAGAGATTGACGCAGTCTCACGCCTTTCACGAATGTCATTGCTTTGCGCCGAATACTGCCATTGAGTTAAAATGGCGCCAGGGTTAGTCATGAACTCCTATAGAAATTTGGCGGGGAAGGCGCCATTTACGAGTCAAATATAGGCAACATGTACCGTGATACACATGACGTTCGTGTAACACGTAAAATTGCATCAATGGCCTTGTTGAAACTGGAGGGCACGTGTTTGACCTTTGGAATTTTCTGTATGAAAATTTTTAGTGGACCATGAAAAATAACTTGAAATTCTGTGGCAGGATTACAGTTGGCTTTCTTGCTCCTACGGATAACAATTAAGACCCGAAATGAGGAAACAATTATCAGAAAATGAACGATATGTTGTACCAGATGTAGTTCGTTTCAGTTGATTCACCATTTCCACAACAAACACGGTCAATGCTTGCACGTTACTTCACACTCATAAAGCCCATTGACATGAGCATGCCTTTCGTTCTTTGTTGTCAATTGTGCCAAAATGGTTCCTGACAAAGGCAATCAGTACTGTACGTGTTATGCCCTTTCCGTAATTGCTGTTATTTTATTCACTTGCGTGCGAAGATGGCATTCCATGCCACAAATCACTTGACCAAATACTGTTGCC
Source organism: Sinentomon sp. SZTP_YWyxl (assembly GCA_030068105.1). NCBI lineage: Eukaryota > Metazoa > Arthropoda > Protura > Sinentomata > Sinentomidae > Sinentomon > Sinentomon sp. SZTP_YWyxl. Next base: position 2,384 of record JASGXE010021832.1, read on the forward strand.
GGTAATGACAATGTCTGTCAATTGAAAGACGAACAAGATCAGTCATTTGAAAACACTTGTTGCAGCAGTCATCGGTAACCGAAGCGCTTTCATTGGACCATTGTTGGTTTTTCGGCCAAACTTCGGAAAAACGTGGGTTTTCGGACAAATTCCTCGCTGAGGCCTAGTGTCGATAATTATACCAGTCGAAAACGCAGGCACTCTTGGTAGTGTTGTTCGGAGACCTCAACAGCAGTTTTTTACAGTTATTCTCAATTTCTCTGAGTGACACCTGTTGGCGTCAATTTCAAAGTCGAAACGCGCAGGCACACTTCGAATTTTGTGGGCCCCTTTCGAATATGTTTTGATCTTTGGCGCTTCAAATTGCGGCATTTTTTGCAATGAAGCCGAAAACACAAAATGGAGATAAAATGGACAGAAAATTTGAGCGGTCCGAAGTTGAAGGAAAAGTATCCAACAAGATTCGGCGTGGATATATGAGAAATTTTGAAGGTCTGGCAAAGAGCAGGGTCCATTGATTTGAACACCGGTTTCATACAGTTGCACGCCTTTCACCAGTGTCATGGTGTTTTGCGGCGCATGTTGCCATTGATTGTAAATGGCGCCCGAGTTCAATTATGTACTCTTCTGCTTTGCTTCTGGTGAGGAGTTTTATGACCGGGCAGGTGCTGTCTGTTGGAGAACATGCCCTGAAGGTTTTCAAGATAAAGAATGATGGTATTGATAGAACATTTCCAACACACAGAAAATTTGGGCCATAAAACATTTATGACCAAAAGTTTTTTTTGGACAAAAATTAAAAAAAAAATAAAATAAAAATGAAAAATCGTGCTAAAGAATGATATTGACAGAACATTTCCAACAAAGAGAAAATTTGGGCCATTAAAAATCTGTGGCCAAAATCGTTTTTGGGGCAAAAAATTAAAAAAAAAGAAAAAATGGACATAAAGAATGATGATAGTGATCGAACTTTTCCAACTGAAAATTTGGGCCACACAAAATCCATGACCAAAATCGTTTTTGGGCCAAAAAATTATAGAAAAAGAAAAAAATGGGCACAAAAGAATGTTGAATATTGGTCGAACTCAACAGATAGAAAATGCGGGCCATAAAAATTTATCGCAAAACTTTTTTGGACCAAAATGGACAGAAAGTGGTATGTTTCGTTGTTCGAATGCCTAAGCGATTAACAATACTGCAAGGCTTTTCGGTCTTGCAAGGAGCGAAGTCTCAGTCACATGCAATGCCGAAGCGCCGTGTTTTGATTGTACCATTTGTTGAAAAATTGGCAGACATAGTTTTTTCCGGACCAGGATGAACACAAGGCATAACAGCCTCGGAATTAAATGGTGGCAGCTCACAAGGACGAAAGCAACAGGCTTACATATAGCATCCTGCCATACATTGTCCCAACCGAACAGAATTTATTATTAATTGTACTATACGACTCTATTGCAACACGATCTGCTCCCAAAATAGTTGGTTTAAGTTGGAACACCATTTCAAAACAGGCTTTTTTGCAGCTAACCTTTTGGAATATTTTTGGAACATATGCGTAGTGTTACTATAGAACACTATTTTCCCAAATTTGGTCTCGTAAGCGGTTTCGACCACTCCATGCTGTGCTTCAAAACACTGTTTAGCAAATCTGTGACAGAAAACAGAATTCAGAAACCGAATGCTCCAAACACATCCCGAAATGAAAACTGCAAACAAAACTTGTGCAAAAGCTGTTCAAAACGGAAACCTGTGATTTTGAGTGTATGAAAACCCAACTCCTCAGGATAAATCTATAAAAAGGTTTTCTCAGTCTTTACAATCTCGTCAGCGGAGGCAAGTAAGATAGTCTTTGCAATCTCGTCAGCGGAGGCAAGTAAGATAGTCTTTACAATCTCGTCAACGGAGGAAAGTATCTTTACAATCTCGTCAGCGGAGGCAAGTAAGATGAACGTCATCACATTCGCATATCAGTTCCTTTGCTTGGCTATGGTGCTCTTTTGCTGCTCGACGGGAGCCGATTATGTGTCAAGTACGAATAGCACAAACATAAGTAAGTGGGTTATTTTTGCACTCTTTGCCACCCTTGTCTTGAGGTTACTTTTAGTTTGTCTTTTCTTTTGTCTTGGGTACTAACCTATCTTCGTTAACCAACCTAACCTGACCTATACCTATGCCAACCAACCTAAACTCACCTGCGGAACACCCTTTCGTTGCTTCAGGGGCTGGAAAAATGCCGGCGAAAGAAAAAATTGCGTAAAAACTTTACAATTTTTTGAGACACGAGATCATCACCTGCGACCTGAGATTGGAAATCACGCGCTGACAACGACGGAATTGCCGGAGAACGTTTTTTGCTTCCATGAGCCAATTACCCCGTCCTCTCCCATGCAAGCAGATGCGAGAGCGACCAACGGGCGACCCACCATCCCACCGGTTTAGCTTTAATCTCACTGTATAATGATCCCAACCTTTCGTCGGGTAAAACTCTCAAACCATTTGAGTAACAAAAATGCTCAAATTTCGGTGTTATAAAATTCCGGGTTCCTGCCCGGCATTTTCAAAGATTGTGCAATTTTTTCCGTTAAAACATGGTTATAACCTGCGGAAGAGTTGTAGAGGAAGCCTTCTAGTTTCCAAAAATACCAAAATCGTTGAATTTGAACACCATTTGGCAATTTTAGGAACAGAGACAACGCGACATGGCAGCATCGTTTCGTTTTTGAGCGGGGAAGAGGCCGCGACTCCCAGGCCATAAAATTGCCAAATGGTGTTAAAATTCAACGATTTTGGTATTTTTGGAAACCAGAAGGCTTCCTCTACAACTCTTCCGCTGGTAGTAACCATGTTATAACGGAAAAATTTGTTACAACAATCTTAACAATCTTTGAAAACACTTGGCAGGAACCCGGAATTTTACAACACCGAAATTTGAGCACTTTTGTTACTCAAATGGTTTAAGAGCTTCACCCGACGAAAGGTTGTGGTCATTATGCACGTGTGGAAGCGCTAATTTTTCAGCTTTGCACCACAGCAAGCTGCATCAAAAACCGCCGCTTTGTTCAGGAGAAATATAACTTTCTGTGGGCATCGCACCGCGGTCCGCCATTCACTCGCATGTCTTTCGTAGCGCACTCCGCCTTGATACGCCGCAACACCGCAATGCACTTTTTGTGCCACGAAAATCCCGGAGTTCGCTCACTTGTTCTTTTACACACCTTGGTCAGGCTGTCAGGTGACGATCGCCGGAAGATGCCCGTAGTGCAATTGACGTCTGTCGGATGTCCGGATGCAAGTTGTCCGAGGCAAACTTTCTGCTGAATTAGTAATTTTTTCATCATCTATCATTTTACAATTATCCTTAATCCTGAAATAAATTAATTAATTAACATAAATTAACTGTAATTAAATGTGCTGCTTCACGTTGCGGTTGAGTGAAGTGGTAAAAAGGAAAAGACCCAGTTGTCTGCTTTCTCACTTTTTTGCTTGTCCATTGTCATGAAGCAGTTACCATCAATGCCTCATTTCCATTTTGATGCCCGCTTTTGACAATTATTCACCGACACTGGCAAACACATCAGAGAGGATCCAGTATTGATTGCTGCCCCAACAATTGAAATTTTATTGCCATATGCGCAGGAAATCTATTTTGTCTGATTTTCTGCGAAATAAAACTCACCGTTGATCTGCGAGCGATCTGCTCAAATGGAAATCACAACAACTCTCAGTTCCCAAATCCGCGATTCGAAATGCAGGCACCAAGGGTAAAGCTTTTACAGTCCAAAACTTCTGTGTGATTCGAATACCCCACTCACTTATACATGTGGATGCACCCAGGTTAGCGGACGTGATTTGCGGTTTCATTTCGCATTTTCTAAATGAGAGCTATCTCAGTACCTGAACTAACCCGTCTATTTCACCCCCCAAATCGCTTCACGATGAGCCATTTCATGACGCCTACCCATTGGTTGTTGTAGGTACATCTGCTGCTTTCTGTCAGCCTATAAAGACTCGACGTATTTCAGCCTATAAAGCCTACGTCCGCGAAGTTGGGTGCCTCCACATGTCGTGGAGCATTCGGAACTGCAACAAAAATTCATCGTGACATTGACATGCAAGCAGTTGCTCTCAGTCAATTCCGTAAAATGTCTTCCGATAGCCTCATATCTGATGGATAACATGGATCCGACAGCGAATCCTTGCGACGATTTCTACAACTACTCATGCGGAGGATTCATCAAAAACAACCCTTTGCCTGACGACAAGACAAGCGTGACTGCGTTCAGCATAGTGAGCGACAAAGTAAACGAGCAGTTACGGACTCTCTTTGAAGAACAGTCGTCCTCGAACTCGACCCAGTCGTCCTTGAACTCGACCCAGTCGTCCTCGAACTCGACCCAGTCGTCCTTGAACTCGACCCAGTCGTACTCGAACTCGACCCAGTCGTCCTCGAACTCGACCGGCAACGAAGAAGAATCGAAACAGCATTTCGTCACGCTTGTTAAGGACCTGTACGAGTCGTGCATGAACGAAAGTTGGTATTTTCATAGACGTTTTTTAAAACGTTTTTTAGAAAACTTATCAGAAACTTTTCTTCGTCTTGCTTCAGGTCCATCACTTGATTCTCGGCATTCGTGTAAGGGGTGATCTGCCCGTTTCTTCTTTTGAATATTCTGACTAAGCCTACGCACCCCACCTCAACCAATACACAGGTGTCAGCCTACTGCTTACTACCTGGTGTCAGCCACCTCCAGTATGTCACACATGCTATAGCCTGATTTTCTTTTCGAAGGACATTGTGTTTCCTGGCTGATTCATTGGCACTGAAATACGAACAGCTTCTCTTGATGGACAATTAGGTCTGATATACGAACAGATTCTCTTTATGGGCAATTAGGTCTGAAATATGAACAGGAGCGCATGGTGTTAATAAATAAATTCAGCGGCGCGCTTCCCGAATGTTAATGCTGTGAACAGTTTTCGATCAATTTTGTGACAGACAAAATTCGCCCGGCGACCTCCAGTTCTCAAGTTTCAGAGTCTCCACAAAATGCAATGCGCAGTGTGGATTTCGAAGTTGGAACAGCATGGGTTTTTTGTCGGGAAACGTTCACTCTGGCGTGGGTGGCAGCATATAAATATGAAGGCGGAGCTCGATCCCTTCGAGATCTGCTGGAATCCCATTGAAACAGATCGCTGGGAGCCTATTGGAAATGGTCAAAAGCGCATATTTTCCTGAGAGCAGGATGGGAGCCTTCTCAGATCTGGGAACTCCGTGCATTTGAACGGGCGCCGGACAATGCCTCACACAATGGGGAGGGATTCGGCGAGGAGGGCACAGTCAAGGTTATCGGCGAATTGGATCTCCTGGACTTCTCACAAACCGGACAGATGTTATGGTATGCCCAGAATACATACAATGTATTCATACAATGTATTCATATACAATATGTAGCCATTCACCCACAGCAAAAAGTTATTCAGACGGGGTTGGTACCTACTATTGCTGATGGCACAATTTGCACCTATAGAAGTTTACCTGTGAAAGCACATGGAACACGTATATCAAAAAAAACCCAAGGGTAATTTACAATCTTCCAGAAGAAAACAGGAAAGATTCACGATGACCTCCGCTTACCCTGGCCAACTTGACTTCCGGCAGATCCACTTTTTATTCTGTTGTTTTTTTCATCGTTTTGAAGGGCTTCAGAATAAATTCCAGTAATTTGTCTACCAAGCGTCAACTTTCTGTTTTTGAAACAAGGTCAAATTGAGGCGATTGGCTTGAACCAGATGAGGGAAATCTTGTCGGAATTCGGCGGCTGGCCAGTTGTAGTGGGGGACACCTACAACGAGACAAACTTCACCTGGTACGAAAGCGTGTTCACCTCGAGGTGGCTGGGATACCAAACTGACAGATTCATCAGTGTCAGTGTTGGCATCGATTCGAAGAACACTTCTCGATGCGTTATCGGTGTGAGTCAGATGAAAAAGCGTGTTTGAAAAAATGACATTTTCATTGTTCTTGGCAAACAGTTTGTTTTTCCGCTTGATTTACATGTTATATTTTCGGGCCTTCACGTTGTGCGTAGCTGCGACGTGCTTTGCAGCTGCCGTTTCTGCGCTGCTTTGCCCTTTTTCCTTTATCCTCTGCAAGTGCTCAATTGTTGCTGCGCAAGCTACCACTTCCGCAGGTTGCACTGTCGTCATTTTTCATGCAGACGTTCTGAAAGCACATCAGAATCAGAATCAGAATCAGATTAACATCAGAATCAGAATCAGAATCAGATTAACAGCTGCCGAACATCACGCCCGCCCGCACCACCTCCCGCTTTTAAACAATGCAAAGGATGTGTCATGCTCTTCACCGCTCCTCACGCCCGTGTGTTTCCACACGACTGCAGCATCTCGGCCTGCACACGGTGAAGCTGATTGGCTGGAGTGACGCTGTTTGTTCGCATATTTTCGGAGAGTTTGCATGCAGTGGAGGTGAGAAGCGAAGTGGACCTGATTCCCTTCTACCCTGACTGTTTGCTTCCCAGTCCGGAATTTGAGGGAATAATCGGGCCAGTGGGCCCTAAGGGCCCACTCGTTTGATTAAAGACAAACTCGAAAGCGGATTTCGGCAGCTGCATCCGGTGGTCTATTGGTCAAGGCACTGGACACCTTCTACTAATCCGACGCATGGTGTTAGATTCCAGCAGGGTACGATTTTTTTTTAGATTTTCCTGGTTGGGGGACTTTTTATATTTTTCGGTTGGGGGACACCAAGGGAGGCGAAAAACAAGAGCAGGTCAAGGAGGAAAGGATAGGTCAGGTTGAAATAGCTTTAAAAATTTTCGTTAGTAGTGTGTAAATGAGCTTTTTGTTGTAATGACGTCAGTGCAACCTACGATTTCGGTAGATTTCGAAGATACGCCTACCGCTACCGCTGAATTTGAGTGCTTAGTTAAACCTGCAGTCGGAAAGGCGACGCCGATCAAGTTCTGGTGGATTGTTTGTTTCATCACCGTTTCCCGGATCATGGAAGTATGTTTCGAGTAGATACCTATGCTTTTTTGTGTCAAGGGATGTGTCAAATTTTCAGTTAACTTCTGAAAATTTCTCTGATTGAACTTTGATGTCCCCATTCTTTTGTTGCCAACCCAGGCCCAGCTATCTATCGGTCACGAACTCGCCCCTATCTGACATTGAACGGGGGTAGGTATCTATCCTAAAGCCACTACGCTAGGTCTTCGTTCTTCAGGTGCATCAAGGTAGAGTAGAAGGATAGACGCCCTTCTACTTCGCCCCATGGTTGCAGCATTCCCAATTTTCACGTAAAGGCCTGTCTATGCCTATAGGCCCACGTATTTCAGCAGAACATCAACATCTCAAAATTATTTCCGCTGTTTTATGGGGTTGGGTTTTGTTGCAATTCTGGTTGCGATTTTTGTGTGTAATGTGTGCAGGTATATTACCGAACACCAAAAGCTTGACTTGATGCCCACCGGCCAGGAGGGTATCAGGGCACGCCCACGTTCAGCGATTTAATGAGGCAGGTTTTGCAAAAAGGTTTGTGCCGACACCAATAATTTCCAACCTTTTACTTGCCTATACCTGCTTTTATTACTGAAATCTCCGGTCAACATATTTGTATATCTGCGCAATGTTCGTATCTCGCAAAATCCTCTGTGATGTCATTCTCTTTTTTGCCATATTAAGTTAAAACCATATCGGATTTTTGCCAGGAAAACTAAATGAAATTCTATGCAGGTTTTGAACGTGTTTGAAGTTGGCCGACCAAAACTTTTACGGCAGCGAAATTGACTGGAACAGGAATTCTGCCGCAACAAGAATTTCAAGAAGAACTTTAACAAGAGTTTTTCTTGCTGCAAGAATTTTGTACCGCAAAGTACCGTTGAAAAAGACTTTTGTTTTCCACTTCCGTTTCCGCCGGGAATTCGCATTTTCATTTGACGTCCATGGCCGACTTGACGTCAAGTAGGAAGACCTGAGTTCCAGCACAATAACTACTCGGAAACACTTATCGGTACCGAAAATCCGACTAGACAGGAATTTTGTACCGGAAAGTACCGCTGAAGAAGAAATTTGTAACAACTTCGTTTCGTCGCGAATTTGCATTTTCACTTGGTCGGCCAGCTCTACGTCTCGTCACGCTAAATCTCATCGCCCTTGCTGAGCGTCGGAAATCGAGGCGGCTTGAATTGTTTTCTAGCATCGTGTCCTCGCGATCTCAGCTGCGCCTACCACCCTTTTTCACGTTGCTTGATGAAATGCGCCGAACTCATTCTAACGCCCAAGTTCGAGGTCCCACAATTCGATTTAATCCGTATTTCCACAGTTTTTTTCCGCGAACCTCCAGGGATTGGAATGCCCTTACTCGCCCTTACATGCATGCCATTCAGCGCAACGTATTGGTCTGATTCTTATTGCTCATGGTAAACACCGAGTCAACTTTTCAATTTTCCTTTTTAGTCACTTTTACCTGGATTTGTCATTTTTTTCTCTTTCCTGTCACGAGACTCCTGGATTTAGCTTCATTTTTCTTCTCTTTTCTTCTCTCTCTCTTTCACAGTAATTTTACATGTGCATTGTTTTTAACCTTTGACGTGTCATACCATTTAACTAGAAATTAAAATAATAATAATAATAATAATAATAATGTTGGATCCCAGCTTTTGCCTTTTTGCCTGGGATCAGGCACTCGATGGGAAAAGGATGGGCAAAGTGATTTTGGGAAAACTGCGATATTTTCACAACAGATCAAGCTATGGGGTAGTAAATTTGTGCATCCTGGGAAAGAAGCTTCAATCTTGCTCAAGAAGGATATGAAAACTTTCTGTGATGTAGGGTTCCGACTTTGTTCCAACTTGAAAAGACGGAGATTTGATGATCGATGACTTTGTAAAACGACATCGGACAAAAGAAGAAATTGATATATATGCCATCTTTCCTCTTTCATTTTGCAAAGTTTTCATTTGCAAAATTGTTGAAATGCTCATGAGTGAGCCTGGCAGGAACATGCTTTGCGCGCATTTTCACAATAATGTGTCGAAAACCTCTGCTGTTCTTTTTGGCGATAGAAAAGGTGTAGAGTTATGCTTCCACCATCTGCACAGCATATACCCAGACATTCAAAATACTCGGGCCATAGGAGATTTTTGTCAGCCTTTTGAAGCACGGGGCAATGTTATTCCCCATCTAGTAAGTGCTGTTAAATGCATTCCTTCATGTAATGTGTTTTGCAGCGCATGAGAGATGGGGAATTATATTGCCCCGTGCTTCAAAATTCTGAAAAAGTCGCCTATGACCCCGGTATTCAGAATGGCTCCGTATAGTTCAATGCCTGCAACCGACCTTTCTTGCGATTATTGTTTAGAAAGCGCACGTGAGGATAAGCATGGGAGAGATGGCATGGCTCATCATTGAAACTCTGCTTTGTAGTCTCCGAATGAACGATCCTCCGATACGAATCAATTAACGAGTTGCAAAAATTCAATTAACGAGTTTGACGATTCAATCGTCGGGAGCTGTTTCCACGACGATTCCCATTCACTTCAATGCATTGCTGCTGACCTCGACAACAAAACGCACGCCGCATGCGGCGTGTCGTCGAGGGAGACCGGCGTGACACGGCGACTCTCGACGACAGAAAGAACGCCACTGCAGTAAAACGCCCGTGGAAACAGTCTCATTTATAAAAGCATTGCCTCGACGACACGTCGCGACACGCCGCGACACCAAAAGTGCCCGTGGAAACACTGCCTTTCAACAGTTTTCCTTCGTGCAGATGGAGGTGCACATACTATGGAGGCGAGCAACTCGGCCTTGAAACATTTGTCCTTGAGAATTGAACCATGAATCGTTGACCGGTCCTTGACCACCATGAGAGGATGATTTCTACAAAGCGTTCCGCAACCCGTTCTGAAATGTTAGGGGGACGATTGCAGAGGCTGGGATCTCTTTGCATGCTGCGCAACCACCAACTGCAACTTGGAACTTCGCATTTGGCAAACGTGGTACACATTTGACAAAAATCATTCAAACCGGTCACCTACGATTACCTATTCTCATCTGCTCGATTGGCCCATATCAGGCAATCTCTGCCGCATGTCAGATTTCTGTAAGATTCACGATAGCCTGCTCGAAATTGTTATTCACTTGACGTGTGTAGTTCGCAGACATGTTGTGTTGGCACCATGTGCTTCGGCGTTGGCGAAATAACATCGGCGACTATCTTGTTTTCTTCTCACAGATTCAACAGCCGGCTCTCGAGTTAGCAGTAGGAAAATATACTTTGCGTACCATGGAAGACAAGTATTTCCATGCCCTCTGGACATACCAGGTCGAAATGGCAGTTCTACTGGGAGCCGATCGAAATAGGGCTGAAAAGGACATGAATCAGTCATTTCTGTTTCAGATGCAACTTGCAAACGTAAGTTGAACGAGATCATTTCATATGTGTCATGAGAAGATAGACCCGAAAGAAACATTCTCAAAAACATTGCATGAGACTGTTGGGTAGTTTACATTTTGGCTCAACTGTAATTGGCAGACCCTCAACTGCGCAATTCTCATGCAAATTGCAAACTGCAATTATTCAAACTGCAATGCTAACTGCAATCCTCAACTGCAATTGGCAGATGAGGTGGCGACTATATGAAAGCTGAAAAATTCTGGAAGTCGTGACAGACTTTCCCTGTGATTGGGTTCAGCTTTTCTTCGGCATGAAACCTCT
>JASGXE010021834.1:0-18236 GCA_030068105.1 Sinentomon sp. SZTP_YWyxl
CATAATTAAGCAAACGAGCTGCCGCTTCTGCCACACTGGCCCTAAGATTTAGAACAATGTTCTCCTCTTTTCGAATGCTTATTGCTCATTGGTTCTTCCAGGAGCCAGCGGCAAATTGAATAGCGGCTTCCGAGCTCTCTCCCAACAGAGCTCTGCCAGGCCGCTCATGGAATGCATGAATTTAAAGCCTCCAAGAACAATAGCTTCTTCCGAAGCCTGCTTTTGGGTTTTGTTCTGAGGAGCAAAAGCAAGCCAACAGAAGGGATTTCGCTTCAAAGTGGATTGTTGCAGCCTTGGAACTGCGAGGCTCGGAAAATATTCAAATTAATATGCAGTATTCGCTCGCCGAAAGTTGCTACATAAATTAGATGAGGAAGCGGTGCGGAATTAGGCTGTTTAAGAGTAAAATTCGGTTCTTCTTTTTGCTAGTGTGCCACACAGGAAATGTTCCAGAGTGTTAGCAGTCAATCCTCGAATATTCACTATTCAGCTCAAATGTGGGAATGGGCCTGACGTGAACTGAACCGTCTGATGGCCACAGGGAACCCGGAGACGTCCAAAAAATTCATCATAACGTCAAGGTCGTGTGTTCGCAAAGTCTTATCATGCTGAGAAAGTCTCAGAAGCTTGCGATGGGGTTGTAATCATTCCTCCAAATTCTCTTTACTTCCTCTGCATAGCAAGTCGCGGTGTAGTGAGTATAGTGGCGTCGGAATTAATGTTCCCACACATGTAAAGATTTGCGACTGTTCAGATTTTAGCAAAAGTTCTGCTGCAGAAACTAAAGATCCTCTTTTAACCTGGGTCAAAATCTGGCAGTTCCAAATATGGCCGCTCCAGAAAGCTCTGTTGATATCTGCCGCAAACATTTCTAGTGGCAAGAGTTAAGAGAAAGAAAAAAGTTTAGGAGGCGACAGTTTCCGCCACTATACTATCTATCCTCACCCACTAAGCAATGGTGAGTGATTGACTTCGTGAAAAGAGGTTAGTTAGCCTCGTCCTTTCAGTATGTCTGAACTCACAACAACTGGAAAACATTTAACGAGAACACAATGTTAAAATATGGCGCAGAGAATGTTCCAGATCGGCTGGCTGCCCCCGAAACAACTTTGGGATGTGTGAAAATGAGTTAATAAAGAAGGAAGAAGGGTAAAGGAATTATGGGGGAGCAGGTAAACACTTAACCTCTCACCACCATGTAGTGACCTAGCAGCCGACAAAAATGGGGATTTTCAAGATTTCAGGAAAATCTCTGAAAAAAAAATTCAAAGTTGACGTTTCCGCTCTTGAAACAATCCAGCTCTTTTGTGCCGGCGAAAGTTTATAAAAGAAGCACCGCGAGAAAACAGATGTTTCCGACATGTTATGAGTAATAATTTTATGCTGTACCACAAAGATCAAGCATCCAAAAACAGCATATTTTGCCTATTGCACCCCAGAGTCTGAGATTTCAATTTTCATACACTTCACTCAAAAGTTCCTACGACATACACATACGAAAACAGGGATCAAATACGATTTATGCGCACACTGCATACATATTCGTACTCCTTATAGAGACCGAAATGAAAGTGAATTTCGTTGGGAGCAAATTAAAATTACGGAAGTGAAGGAATAAATGGCATCATGAAAAAATGAAAACGGGATTGAACAAGATGGGAGAACTGAGAACTAGGAACTTAGCAAAGATTTTCCTAGATGTTTACATACATTTCTCTTTGCCATTTCTTGTGCTTCGAGCTCGCTTCCAGATTATGAAAACGGTCGCTTGGGGACATGAAAGGAGAGAGTGAAAGAGAGAGGAAGATAGAATGAGAGTGAGAAAGGGAGATATAGTGAGAGGGTGAGAGAGAGGAGAGAGGGAGAGAGAAATAGAGAGAGCCAGAGCGAAAGGGAGAGAAAGGGAGAGGAAGAGAGAAAGAGAAAGAGAGAGAAATAGCGAAATAGAGCGAGAGGGGGAGAAAGAGAGGGGAAGAGAGAGGGAGAGGATAGAGTGGGTGAGAGGGAGGCAAGCGAAGAAGATGGCGAGGCGGAGAGACCTGTGAAGGGGGAGAGACGAGCAATGAGGGATTGTACAGAAGAATGAAATATGATAATTAAAACGCGAGCCCTTTTGGGATATCTATACCTATTCTTTAGTTGATAATACGCGCCGTTCTGAGAAGGATATTTTGACTGAGAGACAAATACTTGGCAAGGAGCCAGCAGCTCTCCATTTCTTGAGACTTTTGTGAAAGTTACCAGAGACTAATATATGAACTGCGTTATTTGGGAAGTTTATGCGTTTTGAACACCGCCAATAAGGCCGTTGCGATTTTGATATGAGAACGCATAACATCCAAGTCAGAACATAACCTGAACTTTGCAAGTTTCTCTGATTTAAGCGCCTGCCACGCAGTGAATTTTCCAAACGCATCGGATTCCAAACCTTCTACTTTGTCACACACGCAATTTTCTGTCCAATCACACACGTCCATCGTCTGAATCTTGTAACTAGAGCTAACTCAACATGACCTGACCTTCCAACACTGCCTCCGCTGACTGACTGGTGTCCGCCCAAATGCCTCTGTTCGGTTCAGCTATACTTATTGCCTGCGGTGTTGGTTTTTTTAACATATATTTTTTCAATGGATGGGACTCGAACTCCCAAACAGAATTGGACGTCCATTTGCAGGTCCGATGCTTCTTCCAGTGACTTATTGGGTAGCTGCTGAAATTTGCAACTGGATCCTGCCTTCACACAATTTTTTTTATGTTGCGGTTTACGCTTTTCAGACGAAAATCTAGGTTTGGACTAAGTTTGAGATTTGACACTCACGAAAGGCAGGTTTGAAATTCGATGGGTTTGGAAATTTTGCTGCCAGGCCTGCACAATCACGCAATATTTTATAAATATTTAAAAAATTGTTTTGGTAATTGAATGGATCCTCTTATCATTGTTATGGCAATTATTGTTAGTGAACTCTTCGTGAACTCCAAGAACTCCATGCTAGCGAACAAACGCAATTCCTGTCGGATTTTTCTCCGTGAAAATTTTGCGCACTTTCTTGCGGACGAGCATATTGTGAGAAAGTCACAATAGTTCGACTTGCTCCGCCTGAGAAAATTTTCATGTGGCAACCAGATCTTGGATGTCGGCGAGACAGATTAGACAAGTCAGCCTGCCATTAGACTTTTATGGCAGCATGCATAGCTGTCTGATTTGACAGAAGAGTTCAGTTAGCAGCACAATCTTGGAGAAAAAATGGCCCTTTAGCGAGAACGAAAGTCGAGGAATACCAGTAGCTGCTTACATGGACCAGAAAATTAAATTTTGAAATCCATATCGTTAAACAGATCCAAGATGACAAAAAGAATTCCAGGCCTCCTCTCAAAACGCAAAACCGCAACTACTCTTCACCTTCTTAATAGACTTTTTTGAACACTTCCCAATTGAATTTTTCAGAATCTTAGGAGAATACGAGGTCATTCAATCAACAGTGGACACAGATGTATAGATACATATCTCCTTGGGGTAATTTTCCTGACTCACTGCCGGCCACACTAACAGTTTGAACTCAAACCACTTAACTTGCGCAGTGCATGAAATGCTTCCCCTCAATATCACGCTCCCTCCACTGCAAGGCTGCACTGCAAATATGGATGTGTGCCTTGACATGTTAAACGGCACACAATGAATTGCAACGTTTCTGGCACACTTCAAGTACGCGGAGGCATGGTTAATGTGAGCGTCCCATCTGTGCCAACGAAATCGATACGTGCTTCGGCTCATATCGCAAGGTGGCACAGAGAAACCGCGCACTTGATGTGCGAAACCGCACACATGATGTGCGCTTGGGAATTTGCAGTGTGGTGGCAAACACAAGAAGGTACTGACACAGAATCAATAATGCTTGCATTGACTCTTGCAAGACTAGCAAAGACTCTTGCAAGACATTGACTCTTGCATTGACTTTGCAGGTCTTCTTGGAAAAGTTTACAAATGCAATTATTGACATTTACACAGATCATCAAGCAACACGACTTGAGACCACGTTGATCCGTTCTGGACGACACCGAATTATGCCTTCCGAATGGACACCGGCATCAGGTTTCTGAAAATTAGGTCCACCTTCTGGTATTCGCCACACATTAATCGGAAATCCTCAATAATTTCTCTCTGAATTCCAGCTGACATCGAGACAAAGCGCTCAACCGCATACACTATAAACACGAAGTACAGTTTGGAACACTATATTTTAACATGGGCTTAGATAGGAAGTGTTCTTTTTTAGAACAATTGGTCTGTTATTGGAACACTCAGTGTGTTCCAATGGAACACTTAAAGTGTTCCAATCGAACACTAAAGGTGTTCCATATCGCTCATGTGTTCCAAATCTGTGACAGGAATGTCACAGATTTGGAACACTCAGTGTGTTCCAAGAACACACCAAGTGTTCCATAAATGTTCTAAAAAGAACTCTTCCTATCTAAGCCCATGTTAAAACACAGTATTCCAATCTGAACTTCGTGTTTAGAGTGTAGCATGAAAACAAATGAATTATGCAGATGTTGGGGCCCATTCAACTCTGTCAGGGAGACATTATTGTTTCTGTGACTATACAATACGTCCAACGATGTCTGAATGACCCGGTAGAACAGTGGTCGACTGAGGCCCTTGTTTCACAAGATTGGAATTCGACACAAGGAATGACTCGCGAAATTAAATACGTGACCCCGATTTGACCTCGCTTCTCACGCCTACTCCATTAAACCGCTTAGAAACATTCTCATATAGCGCAGACTGTTCAAACAACTCTCGTTTGTATCGGCTTATTAGACGGGAATTCCCATCCTTAAAAAGGCAATTATTTTTTTCGTCTTCGGGAACAGAGAGTGGGTACTTTGAGCTGAAATTACAATGGCGTAATTGGAAGCATTTCCAATTTCATTTCCAATTCGAAAGAATTTCTTGCCAAATTTTTCATGGAATGGAAGAATTCGGCACATTTTGTACTGGGAGAGAATGCGTGCGAAAATGAACGAGTTTAGCTCGAATTTCAGTGGACGTTCGAGTTTAGCTCGAATTTCAGTGGACGTTGATCGCGGTAATTCGACGCAGACATGTTTTCGCATTCGAGAGTTTTCTCCGCAAGTGGAGTAGAAATAAAAGTGTCACATTGCAATAAAGGTTAAAAATGAGAGAACTCGTTTCAGCAGAGTTGCGGGTTTTAGGCATTGTTGTCCCATGTGATTGTGCGAACAAGGTAGGCGGCATCCATTTCATGGCATGGCAGAAAGTTTGGAATATTCGTAATACGCCAATTAAATGAAAAATCAGGTTTGCTCTTCGAAGGCATATCTATTGGTCTATTCGATGGTTTTCAACGGAAAAATCGGTTATGTTCGATGGTCTTTAAGGTTTGGTATTGAATTGCCCATTTTGTGGTCAACTTATACCGCGGACGCAGAGAGAAACAGGCGAAATTTTGAATGGCCTCCAGGAGTGAGGAGAGTTTTGTTTATTGCCTGGTTTTCTTTCGCTTTGTTTTTGCCTCGCACGCGGTGGCAATTTGTGATGATCTTTGGTGATGATCACATTCCTCTGACTGGAAGTCATTACACTCTTCATAACACAATTCAACACAATAAGGCTTTCTGTTTTTACCCCGAAGTGATTTGCTGAAAAATGGGAAAGCATATAGAGAGACGATGCAAAATCTGATTCCGGGTATCATTACTTTTTGGCAGGTGACAGGCTTCGCGCAGTTAACATGCTCTTGAAAACAATTTGCAAGCAACTAAGGAATGGCGTGGCAGATTCGAGAAATATGTATAACAAATACATACATACACGGCCATCCAAAGATTCCGGCCAAAATCCGGCTAAATAGCCTGCGGAGTGGCAAAGGAGTGGCTTGGCGCTGAGAAAATTTCTACAAGAAGGCTTCGGAACTGTAAGACAACACGGTTTGCAGAGGATCAGAACTTACAACATTTCGCCGCTGAGTTGAAAAAATTCTCCCGCAACAATCAACTTTGAAAGGTCTCGAATGAGAAGGAAGATATTTCGAAGACAAACACTAAAAACAAGAGCAATTAACAAATTAACGCGAAAGTAATCACAATCCGCAATGACAATCTGACTAGATGCCAATTTGTCATAAATACACTGCAAAAATATCGAGTGTTAGTCTAACCGAAAAATTATTCAACAATAATTGCTTACTTTTCGTAACATCACGTCAAACATTTTCGATGATAAAAATTATACTCTAAAACTGAAAGGTTCTCGCGGCTGTGAGCCTGGAGGACCACTGCCAAATATCCAACCTGCCAATTGGGCCAAAAACTATAACTTCAGAGTGTTGTAAATATTAGTTCTGGGCTGAAAGTTGACATGGAATAACAGCCTTTTAAAATAACGGACTCCATTTTGGTACGGAATTGTGACCTTCAAAATTAGAATAGAATGATTTTATGGCCAACGATTTTTCAATATTGACCTTGCGGTGGGCTGTCAATATCAAGAATTCAATGTTAATCGTGCAAGCATTATTTGACATTTGATATCAGGACTGGGAAGACGGGGAGGCATGGGCAGGTTAGGATCTTTGACGAAATAAAATAAACGATAATAAATCAAACTCTATAAAATGAAACACGACACCTTCATGACAATACGAGATTTTTTTCGAACAATTTACAGCCGTGATAGGCCCAGCGATGTGCGGAAAATACGGCGTTAGCTGCTTTGTATAGATTCGGAAAATTTGTTTTACAGTTTTTTTCGTATTCTGAATGTAATCTGCAGCAACACAGTGAACCAAAATTCCCAATATGCCCAAAAAGGTTTTGTTAAGTAGTGTATTTTGAGTTGTCTTTTTTGGAAGTTTAAGCAAAGCCTCATATGACCCTCTCCCTTCACCGCCAATAAACTGTTTTCATTGTTTTCAACCTATGCTTTGGTGTCCGCCTACCATTCCGGCCAGATTAAACCACATGCCAATGTTTATGGGAACCGTAAAACGCCTGCTCGTGAAATTCTAGGATAAATTTAATAACGTTGAAGAGAGAATGCCGAAGTTTCCTCAACATAACCGACCCGTTCTGATACGACACGGTTTTCGACAGATTTTTTATTTTAAAACTGCCACTTAAAGCCGTATGTAAGTATCAACCTGCGGTGTGGCATGGGCGTTGACTGGCAGCAATTGAGTACTGATAATAAACGTAAAGGAAGGCATTTCTGATGTACCACGGAGCAGCGAATTCTAATTCGAGCTTTCTTGGGCGTACGTCCACCCTCCAGAAGCTTTGCCTCTGCCAATGGGAGACTCGCCAACGGGTGCTTGATCGTTTTGTTAGACTCCTGCAAACGGCACATCATCTGTTAGCAACAGCTGCTTTGCCAATTTTCGCTGACATATCTGACTCCCGCGAGAGAGAAATTGCAATGTTATACACGTATTGTCGGCTAATTTGGCGAAAATAATGTCGCCCAAGAGAACTGATGGGTGCAGCACTGTAATCAGAAGGTCATCTTGTCCAAATGACGATTGCCCCAAATGGCGCGCCAGCCTGCAATTGCTGTCATTGCGCCCAACCGCGGCAATATCGTGTAATCGAGCGTCATCTCGTGGGCATGAAATGAATTCCGGCGAGATGCTCCGCATCATTCCTCCGCTGTTGTTTCAATTTGCCCCACACCATGGCGCGGTCGAATGTGATACTTTAGGGACGTGGTCCATTCTCATTTTGCTGCCCCTCAGCCAGCAGCTGCGACTTTCTTCTCCGATCATGCTTACTTCCACATTTTTTCTTGTTTGCTTTCATTGCGGAAATAGCTTTATATTGTTCGTCATGTTTGTACAGGGTCCTCATGAAAAGGAATATTTGCTGCAGGATTTGACAGGGATACGGCGATGCAGTGGAGTAGAGGCAAATGGGAACAGACTCGTGCAAGGGAGGAAGGAAGGGAGAGCGCAGTAGGTGGATGATAGCGGGAAATAGAAAAAATGGGAAGTGGGGAGAGGGCGAAGGGGAGATAAACGGGGAGAAATGGGGAGAGAGGATGACGGAAGGAAAGAGATCGAAAGAAAAGGGACTTTAGAATCGGAGACAAAAAGTGGCAGAGGGAGGAAAGAGGGAGAAAGGATGAGAGAAGAGAGAGAGGGAGGAAGAGGAAGTAGGAAGAGGGAGGGATGGTGGGAGAGAGATTGGTATGGACGACGAGAAACCAAAGAAAATAAGATTGAGCAAGGTAGTGATGTTTGTGGAAGAAGGACGAAGACGGGAGAAGAGAGAGAGAGAGAGCGCGAGAAAGAGAAAGAGAAAAGAGAGAGAGAGAAAAAACAGAGAGAGAGAAGCTACAGAGAATGTTAGGTTAAGGAGGGAAGGGTGATGGAAGGGCTGCCGACAATAGGGGTTAAAAAGAGAAAAGGCTGAAGGCTGGATGGCGGATGATATGGAGCGGAGGATCGGCAGGTCGGTAGGGTGCGATTGCCGCTGAAGAAAACAGTGTAAGCAACCTGAAAACGAGCGAAGTGACGAGATTTCTGCTTCATTGTATTTCCATTATGATATGTTAAGATGCAATAGAATACGCCGTCCACTTGATCGAACTACCTCAACCGGCACACAAAGCAAACCACATTTGTGCTGAAAGAATTTCATCTCAATTTATTTTTGGCATTTTAATGCACATTTTCAGCAACAAAATTTTCATCCACGTGACACAGCAATCAAATCGTTCAGTCACCGTTTAAAAATGAAGAATTTGTGAGAGAAACACGACAGAACCAGCATCATGAAATCAATCGAAGGATTTGTTTAAAGCATTATGTTGCGCCATTTTTCTTGACCTCTGTTGCAAGCTAAAATTGACCTGATGGGTGTTAAAGCAAGGTACTCTATGTGAAAGTAAAAAATAGATCACCCAAGGCATCTCATTTGCTTTCGCAAATATCTGTTAAAGAGTGCAAAATAAAGGAGCTAGATGCAAAAGATCGGAGGATGCTCAAAATCTGCAACCCGATTAACTTCGGTCGCCTCGTATTACCTTTGCCCCGAAAAAAAAAAACGTTCGCCCTTTAATTTCGAAGGCTGGTCGAACAATAAAATTTTGCTAACATCGCCTTAGCCCCAAAAAGTTAGGGGCGCTTTTGATGCGGTTTGTTGCCCCTTCAAATTCAAATGTTTCGAGCGATCCGCAGAATTTTGTTACTGCCGTGTTGCCCATGTCTCGAAAAAGTCTGGGACGATTCCGTTCTTTTTGACACGGTTTGTTTGCCCCCTTTGAATTCAAAAGCTGCAACCCTCATAATTTTATTTCTGTCGTGTTGCCTATGCGATGAAAAAGTTAGGGGAACTTTTTGATGCCGGTTGTTTGCCCCTTTGAATTCAAAAGCTGCAACCCTCATAATTTTATTTCTATCGCGTTGCCTATGCGATGAAAAAGTTAGGGGTACTTTTTGATGCCGGTTGTTTGCCCCCTTTGAATTCAAAAGCTGCAACCCTCACAATTTTATTTCTATCGTGTTGCCTATGCGATGAAAAAAGTTTGGGGAACTTTTTGATGCCGGTTGTTTGCCCCCTTTGAATTCAAAAGCTGCAACCCTCACAATTTTATTTCTATCGTGTTGCCTATGCGATGAAAAAGTTAGGGGTACTTTTTGATGCCCGTTGTTTGCCCCCTTTGAATTCAAAAGCTGCAACCCTCATAGTTTTATTTCTGTCGTGTTGCCTATGCGATGAAAAAGTTAGGGGTACTTTTTGATGCCGGTTGTTTGCCCCCTTTGAATTCAAAAGCTGCAACCCTCACAATTTTATTTCTATCGTGTTGCCTATGCGATGAAAAAGTTAGGGGTACTTTTTGATGCCGGTTGTTTGCCCCCTTTGAATTCAAAAGCTGCAACCCTCATAATTTTATTTCTATCGTGTTGCCTATGCGATGAAAAAGTTAGGGGTACTTTTTGATGCCCGTTGTTTGCCCCTTTGAATTCAAAAGCTGCAACCCTCATAGTTTTATTTCTATCGTGTTGCCTATGCGATGAAAAAGTTAGGGGTACTTTTTGATACGGTTTGTTGCCCCCTTTGAATTCAAAAGCTGCAACCCTCATAATTTTATTTCTATCGCGTTGCCTATGCGATGAAAAAGTTAGGGGTACTTTTTGATGCCGGTTGTTTGCCCCCTTTGAATTCAAAAGCTGCAACCCTCACAATTTTATTTCTATCGTGTTGCCTATGCGATGAAAAAGTTAGGGGTACTTTTTGATGCCCGTTGTTTGCCCCTTTGAATTCAAAAGCTGCAACCCTCATAGTTTTATTTCTATCGTGTTGACTATGCGATGAAAAAGTTAGGGGTACTTTTTGATACGGTTTATTTGCCCCTTTGAATTCAAAAGCTGCAACCCTCATAATTTTATTTCTATCGCGTTGCCTATGCGAAGAAAAGTTAGGGGTACTTTTTGATGCCGGTTGTTTGCCCCCTTTGAATTCAAAAGCTGCAACCCTCACATTTTTATTCTATCGTGTTGCCTATGCGATGAAAAAGTTAGGGGTACTTTTTGATGCCCGTGTTTGCCCCTTTAAATTCAAAAGCTGCAACCCACATAATTTTGTTTCTGTCGTGTTGCCTATGCGCTGAAAAAGTTAGGGGCACTCTTGATGCGTTTTGTTTGCCCCTTTAAATTCAAAAGCTGCAACCCTCATAATTTTGTTTCTATCGTGTTGCCTATGCGCTGAAAAGTTAGGGGCACTCTTGATGCCGGTTGTTTGCCCCCTTTGAATTCAAAAGCTGCAACCCTCACAATTTTATTTCTATCGTGTTGCCTATGCGATGAAAAAGTTATGGGTACTTTTTGATGCCGGTTGTTTGCCCCTTTGAATTCAAAAGCTGCAACCCTCACAATTTTATTTCTATCGTGTTGCCTATGCGATGAAAAAGTTAGGGGTACTTTTTGATGCCCGTTGTTTGCCCCTTTGAATTCAAAAGCTGCAACCCTCATAATTTGATTTCTGTCGTGTTGCCTATGCGATGAAAAAGTTAGGGGTACTTTTTGATGCCGGTTGTTTGCCCCCTTTGAATTCAAAAGCTGCAACCCTCACAATTTTATTTCTATCGTGTTGCCTATGCGATGAAAAAGTTAGGGGTACTTTTTGATGCCCGTTGTTTGCCCCTTTGAATTCAAAAGCTGCAACCCTCATAGTTTTATTTCTATCGTGTTGCCTATGCGATGAAAAAGTTAGGGGTACTTTTTGATACGGTTGTTTGCCCCCTTTGAAGCTGCAACCCCCATATTTTTTTTATCAAAAAAAGTTAGGGGTACTTTTTGCCCCCCGTTTGCCCCCCTTGAAATCAAAAGCTGCAACCTCATAATTTTTTTCTATCGCAAATAGGGGACTTTATGCCTCCCTTTTGATTCAAAAGCTGCAACCCTCATAATTTTATTTCTATCGCGTTGCCTATGCGAAAAAGTTTAGGGGTACTTTTTGATGCCGGTTGTTTGCCCCCTTGAAATTCAAAAGCTGCAACCCACATCATTTTGTTGTCCTCAGTTTGCCTATGCGCTGAAAAAGTTAGGCGCACTCTTGATGCCGTTGTTTGCCCCTTTAAATTCAAAGCTGCAACCCTCATAATTTTGTTTCTATCGTGTTGCCTATGCGCTGAAAAAGTTAGGGGCACTCTTGATGCGTTGTTTGCCCCTTTAAATTCAAAAGCTGCAACCCTCATAATTTTGTTTCTATCGTGTTGCCTATGCGCTGAAAAAGTTAGGGGCACTCTTGATGCGTTTTGTTTGCCCCTTTAAATTCAAAAGCTGCAACCCTCATAATTTTGTTTCTATCGTGTTGCCTATGCGATGAAAAAGTTAGGGGTACTTTTTGATGCCGGTTGTTTGCCCCCTTTGAATTCAAAAGCTGCAACCCTCATAATTTTATTTCTATCGTGTTGCCTATGCGATGAAAAAGTTAGGGGTACTTTTTGATGCCGGTTGTTTGCCCCTTTGAATTCAAAAGCTGCAACCCTCATAATTTTATTTCTATCGTGTTGCCTATGCGATGAAAAAGTTAGGGGTACTTTTTGATGCTCGTTGTTTGCCCCTTTAAATTCAAAAGCTGCAACCCACACAATTTTGTTTCTGTCGTGTTGCATACGGGCTGAAAAAGTTAGGGGTACCTTTTGACGCTGTTTGATTACCCCTTTAAATTCAAAAGCTGCAACCCACACAATTTTGTTTCTGTCGTGTTGCATATGGGCTGAAAAAGTTAGGGGTACTTTTGATGCTGTTTGTTTACCCCTTTAAATTCAAAAGCTGCAACCCATGTTTTATTTCTATCGTGTTGCCTATGCGATGAAAAAGTTAGGGGTACTTTTTGATACGGTTGTTTGCCCCCTTTGAATTCAAAAGCTGCAACCCTCATAATTTTATTTCTGTCGTGTTGCCTATGCGATGAAAAAGTTAGGGGTACTTTTTGATGCCGGTTGTTTGCCCCTTTAAATTCAAAATCTGCAACCCACAAAATTTGTTTCTATCGTGTTGCCTATGCGCTGAAAAAGTTAGGGGCACTCTTGATGCGTGTTGTTTGCCCCTTTAAATTCAAAAGCTGCAACCCACATAATTTTGTTTCTGTCGTGTTGCCTATGCGCTGAAAAAGTTAGGGGCACTCTTGATGCGTGTTGTTTGCCCCTTTAAATTCAAAAGCTGCAACCCACACAATTTTGTTTCTGTCGTGTTGCCTATGCGATGAAAAAGTTAGGGGTACTTTTTGATGCCCGTTGTTTGCCCCTTTGAATTCAAAAGCTGCAACCCTCACAATTTTATTTCTATCGTGTTGCCTATGCGATGAAAAAGTTAGGGGTACTTTTTGATGCCGGTTGTTTGCCCCCTTTGAATTCAAAAGCTGCAACCCTCACAATTTTATTTCTATAGTGTTGTCCATGCGATGAAAAAGTTGGGGAACTGCTTGATGCCGGTTGTTTGCCCCCTTTGAATTCAAAAGCTGCAACCCTCACAATTTTATTTCTATCGTGTTGCCTATGCGATGAAAAAGTTAGGGGAACTTTTTGATGCGGGTTTTTGAACATTTAAATTGAAAAGCTGCAACCCTACAATTTTATGTTTTTTGTGTTGCCTGTGCGGTGAAAAAGCTTCGGGTAGGTTTTGATGTGGTTTTTACCATTGTTTTGCCTGTGCGCTGAAATAGTCGGGGGTATTTTTTGATGAGGGTTGTTTGCCCCTTTAAATTCGAAAGCTGCAACCCACTTGATTTTGTTTCTGTCGAGTCGCCTGTGCGCTGAGAAATGCACCGAGACAAAATGCACTGCGACAAAAGCACTGACACAAATGCATCTTCATGAATTGGATGATTTCGGTCCAAGTGAAAATATCTTTCCTCTTGGTTTTTTGCTGAATTGGCGCCTTTACCGAATATTCACCTTCAACGCGACGTGTGAAAAATGTTAAGCTCTACCTTCCATAACCTTTCCATCCCTCAAGAAATTCTGCGCATTGCGGCAAAGTAAAGCAAAAAATGCTGAAATGGTGGCGAAACTCTCTTGGAAAGGAACCCCAAGAATGACTTTCAGCCAATGATGTGGACACCCTGTACCTCTAGCACCGCAGAGTCGAAGGCTTTTCCTGTTATCTTTCTTTCTGCTACACAAGAACTTAATTTAATAAAGAACTTAAAACCAAAAGGAATGAGCTTAAAGGAACGGAGATAGAGGGAAAAAATGGCAAAGGATAATATATCTGAAAAAATAACAAAACCCTTTTTCTCCACGGTCTCTTTATTGTGGAAGTTTGGGCTTTCTTTGTCAAAACCGAACTAAATAAATATCCAACTTTTTCTCTATATTTTTTCTATCTCTCTCTCTCTTTCAATGCTATAGTTTCGGCTGACATGGCAGCGGAGCCCTGAAGAACCTTTTAGTTTTAGAGTTCGATTGTTATTTGAACAAAATTCTCCTGAACGCTTTTCTGAAGTCCTTATTGAATATAGTGTAAATGACAGGATTCAATGCAGAGTTGAGGTATCCCAGCCAGAAAGCGGTGGAGAAACCCCACGGTTGGATATTGCACACGGGGCAGAGGGGGGTTAGGATGTAGAGGAAGAAAAAGGGAAGCCAACAGAGTATGAAGGAACCCATTATGAGGCCAAGGATGAAGGTCGCCCTTTTCTCCTTCTTCCGGGCAAGGCGACGTTTCTCGCGCTCCGGTTCGAGCACAACTGTCTTCGGCCGGTGGTGGTGATGCTGTGGCATCCGGCCCATGTCAATCACCTCTCGCTTCGTTTTTGAGGCGTGTTTCTTGCCACAGAGCGGTCGGCACAGTCCGAACCGAATCGGTTTAGTGAACCCGCATTTGTTAGGCACGCCGGAGTCCGACGACGAGGGTTCCATATCACTAACCCCGTCATAATCTATCCTTGACACGTTATCACTGTCGATTCGCGACGAGCCACCCAGGTCGCCGTTGTTCAGCGACATGGCCGACCCACGCCAAGGGTTAGCCGAACCGTATTCCACCGTGAGGGTGTGCTTCACACGAGGCCCTCCGCGATCGTAGGGCGACCGCCGCATTTGCTGGATGATAATTGGGTCCTCTTTTATTGCCTGGAGAGGCTCTTCGGCAGGGCTCTCCGCAATTGATCGTTCACCGTTCTGCTTGAACTCTTCAAGGCTGGGGAGCGAAACGTCGCGAGCAATGCTATCTGTGCCGTCGATGACATCAGGCATTACTGGCTCGTCGGCGAACTCGATTGGCACTGAAAGCGGCGACAAAGGCGAACTGCAGCCTAAATCGGTGTCGTATTCCAAACTGGCAGCCTTGCAGTCTATGCCCTCGTCCGTCTCAGGCTCGACGGGGTCGTCGTCCACAAGATCACACGACAATTTAGGAACTATGAGTTTTCTCTTTCGTTGTCTGGTACTCCTCGACCTTAGCGAAAGAGTCCGTTTGCCACGCCTTTCGTTGTGGTGACCGTTATGGTTGCTGGACATGCTTGCAACGACCGTCGAATCGGCGCAAGTTCTGTCGAGGAGCGGCTCCGATGAACCGGTCCCTGCCATCATGTCCTCCCGAGAGGATTCACAATCCGCGTCTGCGTCCGCATTCAAACTGTCCTTCGAAGCACTTTTTGCGAGTTCGCTGAGGTCAGCGGCGGTGGGCGAAGCCGCGCAACCTTCTGTCCGATTCTGAATCTCCTTCTCGTGCGCAACGGCTGAGCAACCGTTCAGGTTCTGTTGCTTATCACCCCCGTTTGGGTTGGTCCGCTTCTTCGAGTCGCTCCTCTTCAGCGACCCTCCTCTTTCCACCGAGGAAGGCGAGGGACTGCTCCTCCCGACAGGTGCCAGAAACTTGCAGCCGGCCTCGCTCACGTGGAGCAAAGGCGTCGGTGAGACAGGCATGGTAATTGTACAACTTGTGCTAGTCCCTGTGGTCGTGCTCTTTTCTGTTGTGGTGGCGCAAACGTTGCTTGGTTTAGGTTTCGACTGAAGGCGTTTGGCTACTCTCCTTGCCCTGTCCCTTGCAGCGTAGTATATCTGGATGTATACGAAGACCATGATGCAACTTGGGATGTAGAAAGAGCCGAGCGCTGAGTAAAGCACGTAGCCGATATCCTCACTGAGCTGAAAGCAAAGAGAAAAATAAATGTAGATTGATGCATTTGCTGGAAAAATATCTGTAAAGTCTGACTGCTACAGTCGCTTGTAAAATATCAGCAAAGCGAACAATAGTACTTTAATGTAAATATCTATCAATGCAGATTTCCAAATTTCATTTTGCAGTACAAGGTACCAATATACTCCCCTTGATATACCGGTCAAATTAAGCGGTAGGCTCCACTCCTCGTGGAGCCCTTCCGTCAATTCCTTTATGTTTCAGCTTTGCAAAACCATACTCCCACCAGAACTCAAAAACGTTGGTTTCCTGGGGGGTCTGATATACCCGAATATTGAATGTATTTAATTTGTCAAATGTAGATGTATAGTTCCGCCAAACCAAGATTGAAATTTTACAAATTAGAAACTGCATCAAGTTTCCTCTTATTCGGGGGAAATTCAGGCGGGGGGCAGGGCCAAACTAATGTCATGTGAGCTTTCTCACATGACATTAGGTTGGCCGTGCACCCCGCCTGAATTTCCCCCGAATAAGAGGAAACTTGATGCAATTTCTAATTTCTACAATTTCAATCTTGGTTTGGCGGAACTACAGGGTGGCCCAAAAAAAGTATACCGAAAATGTTTTTGCCATTCACAGGTGGATTTTTTATCATTTTCTTATCTTTTGCAACAGTATTGTGTTTGACAAGAAAGCTGTGTTGCAGTCCAATAATTCTTCTACATCAAACCATCTTTTTAAAGCATTACACTGCTACAACGGGAAGGAATAATGAACTTTCATGATTTAGGCATGTTGTTTATCCAAAGTTTGTTTTTTAAGGCCTGCATCAAAAAGGGACATCATTTATGGCGGGTAAGAAAGGCAACGACCCCTTCTTGTCAAAATTTATTTCCCCTGGTATTCGCCTGACCAGCTCTGGCCTGTGATTTTCGCTCCCAATTCTGTGATATCAGCCTCTGTAACATCATTATTGCACCCAAAAAGATCGTTAAATTTTCAAAAATGTTTTCCGCTTCCGGGAGTCTGCTGACCCCAAGATCCCATGCCAAGTGGTCCAACCGTCATTTCTCCACTTGAGCCTAGAGCGTCTGCGCCCATTAATAGCTACAGAGTGGGTTGCGGCCTCAGGGCAGGCGCATTCAGGGGCGGCAACTGATAACATTCTCTACCCAAATGAAAACTTGAAACGACGTCCCTGCCGCCAACTAACAGACCCTTTTCGGCAATGAGAGACATATCCATGCTGTGTGTGTGTCTGCACATATCCACGAAACGTAAAACCTGTCAATCAGGCCAGCACAAAAGCAGACAAACCGAAAAAGAGCAGTCCCATGAAAACCAGGCCATAGAGGAGAAATTAAACAACTCGATCAGCTTTTGCAATCAGGCCAATTGAAGAAATTTTCAACCAGAATTATGGGGTTGGTTGCTCCATCTGGTGTTCCTTTTTCTTATGCTCGCCAAATCTGAGGCTATTTTCGAGAAAAAAACATTCCCAGCTGTAATGAGGAGGAACAAAATAATGTAAGCATTTCGGTATACTTTTTTGGGCCACCCTGTATACTTGCAAGATGTTAAAATATTCCTAAGTAATCTGTTCGCACGCATGTTAGTTTTTGCGCTCGCAGGTTTTTGTTATATGCTCGCTAAACGTCGGTTGGAATGAATATGAGGTTTCTTAAATCAGTGACATTGAACGGATAGGTTGATAGTTTCTCCTAAAAAGCATGTGCATGCAAATTTGTAGGCTGACAGATGTTTGCGCTTGTAAAATAAGAGGTTAACAATGATAATAATGCCTGCAAAAGGCAACACATGAAGATTATTATGCTTATTGCGAAATATAAGATCATGAAGATTGATGGTTGCTTGCAATTGCACCATATCCTTGTTCTGGTCAAAGGGATACTATTTTTTGTGAAATGTTGATCGGTTTGAGGCAGCCAAATCATCATGGCACTTGTATGAGGCGTGAAGTTACCCCAAGCCCTGCTGAAATTAGATAGCCCCTGTGTTAACCAGTACTTTAAAATATCGCCTAGTTCAAGGACTTTTGAGAAGTTCCCTATGCATGCAGCTGTTTTTAGTAAGGCAGGCAGTAACAATGTTGAAATTGACGATTTACTCGTAGACATATTCAAAGGGTTTACGTATACTATTGTACATACATAACACGATAACTTTATTGGCCGTTGCCTTCGGAAGTTTCGAGAGCGAAGACGATTGGACAAAATAACCCATACAATTTTCCTATTTAACTGTTGCTTCCGAAACATTTCTTTCTCTTTTTTTACTCATATGCAGGCGGTATAAATTAAAGCTCCAGAGTGCTTTCTACATGCATCAGATTCTGACATCTTTGAAGAGGGTCTTTATTCTTGCTATCTTTTATTGTTTTTTTTTTATTAAATTTCTCAATTCTTTAATTTGTGCAGCATGGAGTTTTACTGAAATCTTAACAGTCGCAATTGTTTACATGTATGAGTACGTTAATTCCGCGGCCACTTTACCGAAAGATGAAATCAAATGCATTATGTATGTTTGTGTATTTTAGTCAGCGTTGTTGGTGTGAAGTTTTTCATAGCCGAGAATTGATAAAGGTTCTATCCCCCAGAGTGACCTTTCGAT
>JASGXE010021837.1:0-18429 GCA_030068105.1 Sinentomon sp. SZTP_YWyxl
CAATTTAAATATTCCAAGATGGCATAACAAATGTTGCCCCCCTTTGAGTAGCTTTAGCCCAACACGGGGTTGACGCGAACTCAGAGTTGCGAGGTAAATTTTTGCAATTGAAGTAAAATGGCGTAAATGTACTTACCTCATGACAGTTTCTGCCATGAATGTAGACACTAACCTGTATAAATGTTCGGACCCGTGTGTCTCAGCTGTCGACAACTGCTGATATCCATTCATATGATGCTTATTAATTCCAATGGAACGACAATTTTGGAATGTCTCCCTCACTCTTCCTTGAAAGCTCACCCTCGCATTGAAGGATTTCGACAGTGTGCAATGCTGGGCCCCCTCCAAATCGCGAGGATGACCATTCGAGGGCAAGCGGTGCTCCCTTGGAAGGGTGAGGTTGAGGTTCAGCCACTCAGAAGCGGCTGCGGGAGAGTGCGGTGACGGTGACAGCAGCAATGAACGGGCTTGTCCGGTTGCCATGGCAATGTGTTGCGGGAAGTCTCCTCCTTCCTGTGTCAAGCTATTAGTGTGACTAAGAAAGATGCCATTGTTTTTGGCATCCTTTCTTAAATTCTTGTTGAAATATTAAGCCTACAACACGTGCAGGTAATCGCAAGCTCTTAGTTGGCACAGCCTTCGGAGATATTCCTGGAAACTTGTTGAGCACAGCCAGAGGCATAATAGTCAATTTGATCGCTTGTTTTACACACACACATGAGCTAAACAGCCCAATTTCGACAAAGTAGTGAAGTAAGTGCCTGCAAGTCACGCTGCAACTGGCGTGCATGCATATGGGTCCAAATTTTGCGATCAAGTTTCAACAATCGACTTTGAAATCCGACACTTCTTTCCCCATATGATTCAATCCGAAATAGCTTCGAGCAATCAAAAGCGTTTCCGTTCTTCGAAAATATATCTGTTCCAAACCGAGTATGCAGGTATGCTAAACGCTTCGCTCAGAACAGGAGGTTTTGCTGCTTCAACTGCCATCTGCCCACAATAAAACTGGCAAAATGACTCAGGCACGTTTTCAAGGGGTCACCTGCTGTATGCAAATAAACGAACACAACTTAACAAACAAATAGTTGTGTAACGGTTGCTGTTTTGGCGAATTTGCAATATTGGATGTTCAACTCAACAGCTACTTCTGTATAGGTATATGCATCGTCAATAATGCAACCAAATCATATCCTGGCCAAAACGCGCGAGAATAAAAAAGGTCACCACCTGCAGAGCTCTGCATTTTTCATGTGGCTCTGGACTCTATATGGTCGCAGTATTCCTGGCAAGAACCGAGCTCTGAGACAAGGCACGTCTATACAGAGTTTCTCAAAAGTCACTTGACAACCCCTGCTATTTGCTAGTTTTCAATCTTCTCTTGTGGGGCAATTTCAGCAGATTTTATGTTGAGATTGGGCAGGCTGCCTGCTGCAGGTGTTATCCACTTCGAAATCGAACAAACTCCACTCCAAGCTTCCAGAGTTTCTTCAAAACTGCAACGCACTAATCTGGGGTTGTCAAGTGACTTTTGGAATCACTGTATACCTATAGCTGCCAACGACATGCAGCAGCAGACAGAAATGTCAGGTCAGGTCACCATCACGGAGTTCACAATTTTTTATTGCAGAATCAATCGTTTTCAAAAGGAAACTTGTCTGAAATTACGCGTCTCTCATAAATTCAAGAAAAAAGTGTTTTCAAACTTTTGCTCTTGTCCTTTTGGGCGAGGTGTTAACTTTCATGTCGATTTTGATGCCTTGGACCAGACAACATGGTTGGAGCGAAGAGAATGCTGAAAGTTCAAATTGACAAGTGACTGTTTGAAAACAGTCACTTCGATAAACAGTCACTTCGACCGGCCGTCGCTGCATCGAGTCCATGTCTGCGACTCCGCCATCATGGATTCCGCCACAAGGCAAAAATGCGTCGCAAAACACATCATGACAATCGAGCAAGGCGTAGCTTCAAGCCCTGTTGATATTGGATGGGCCCTGTGTCATGTGCACAGACCTTTGAAATCTCCTATATGTGTCGACGATTTTTGGTGGACACTGTCTTTGGTTCGAAAACCGAAGTTTTTGAGCGAACTGAGAATCACACGAGAAACATAAAATCACAACGCCGAACGCTTCAAATGATCCAACATTTCCTTCGATGAATCGCAATGCAAAATAGATGGTCCAGGGTTTGCGTCGATAGTCTCAAGAAACTTCGAAACTTCAAATCGTGACAGGGTCAGTCTCAGGAAACACGGCGAGGGTCTGCGAACCACAACCGATGAACGTGGAGCACAACAGATTCTGCACAAATTGAAAATCGCGCCAAAATTTCAACAAAAGAGAGATTGCGAGCGAAGAATTTCTCATTCTCTCCGGAGCCTCTCCACAGCAGAGATCAAAATGGCATCCCCTCTGCCACGCAGCCTAGCACAGGCCTTCCCAGGCCAAGCTTCTGGTGCATTTAGATGTGCCGGAATTAGTCGTTGTTATACCCTACCCTTGTTATACTGACGAGAAGTTAGACGCGACTGTAAAGAGGTGGTTCAGAAATCCAGGATTGAGCTTCAGTCAGAGGACGGGAACTCAAACAACCTGGTGAGTGGTGCAACAAGCTGGCGAAGAGGGGACACCTATTTTATGCCTGTGTTGGTGACTGCATATCGATGCGACACGCCCTTCTGCTGCCATCAACCTTTTGCTTTTTTTGCCCGCATGTGCTGAACAGCTGATCATGAACTGTTTAGTTATAGAAAATTAAAAACACTACTCGCTGTAGATTACGCTGGCTGTTTGTAGCGATGAGGGCCATCTAACGTTCATTACAGCGGCAGAATCTTCAACCATAACCAATCAATCCTGGAGGCGTATTTGATTAATCTTTTCGGATTTGGCACTTTTCCATCTTACCCCATGTTAAACTTCCAACCCACAGAAAGTGAGAAAAAACACTCGGAATAAAGAAAATAGGTTAGGTTGGGTAATGGTAGGTAAGGTTAGGTTAGGTTAGGCATGTTAGGTTGGGTTAAGCTGTCTTTTGTTTGCTTTTTTGTTAACGAGAAAAGTCGGGATATCTCCCGATTCGTAGATAAAAAAATACGCATCCGGGAGATGCGACTACATTTTGGGCACATGTGTGAGATGTGTTTTCTGGGAGTTGCCTCTATATCAGTGGCGTCATTTCGGGTGGCATCCGGGGCGACTGCCCACTGGGGAGAAATGCCCCTGCCATTCCTTCACTTGCCCCTCCCTATTATGACGTCTTTTGGTTCACCGAGATGCGAAAATTTGGCCACGAAAACGCGAACACCACACCCAAAAACGAACCCCGATTTTAAAATTTCTTCAGTTTCTGTGGTCCTCCGCCCCAGAAGTCGGGGGTTTGGGTGTCGGGACCCGAGTTGATAGGGTTAGGGCGGTGTCTCAGCGGGGTCCCAAGGGCTGAGCCCTTGAGGGGGTATAGTGTCCCGAAGCGAAAGAATTTTTGCGTTGTGTAGTTTTTATATAAGGGGAACACAATAATTGCACGATGCCAGGGAAACATATTCAGAAAACAGACGTGGTCTGAGTCGTTCAGTTGTGGTCTCCTTTGGCGCCAGCAGACAAGAAAAGCACATGGTGTGCCTCACTTGCATGTGCCTTCTCACAATTGTGGAGACCATAATTGTGTGTCGACTGTGTTTTGTCGACTGTGTCGCGCAATTGTGTACCTCTCTCTGATATCGACAAACGGGGTTCTTTTGCATTTTCTTTGTATTACTTTCCCACTTTAATTTTTTCATTCTCTTAGCATTGCGAGCTGAGAAAATATTGGGTTTAGTCGTTTTTCGATTCAATTGCACGACACAAGGTACCCTATAGTCAATCCTGATCTAACCTATTAAAAAACCAATCTGACTCAACTATATATGGCCTGACCTACCCGACAACCCATGCACAGAGAAAAGGCACACCCTGTGACGCAGTGCACTGCAGAATTGCACGGCTGAGAGTACTTATATGGCTATTTTCTGAGAATGTTGCCATGCAATTCTGTCCCTCCGTAAAACGACTCAACCCATTTTTTTCAATTTAAAGTTAATTTCTGGTTCAGTATTGTAGTTCTGGAGGCCAAATTTCCCACCAGGGCGCGCCAAAAGCACATGCGGAGGGGGGAACATGCCTGGTCCGAAATTTTTAAATCCGAATGGCTTTAAATTAGGTTAGAATAGGTTAGGATGGGTTAGGTTCGGTTGAGATAGTGCAGTATAGGTCAGGTTACATCAGGTTAGGTCTGTCAACTTCGATTTGATGAATATTTGACGAGATTAGCGCCATTCGATCTTAAAGTTTTTCGGACCAAAGTACCCCGACCCCATCCGGAGTGAACCACTGGAGGGCATTTGCGGCAATTGCGCCGTTGTCTCCTTTGCGCCCACAAAAAGTACGTCCCTGATTTCACTCAATTTGATATATTCCACACAGTGCGATTTCCCCACATCCTTTCGGAAAGGCCACAAACGCTGTGTAAAGTAGGAGACTTTGACCAAATTATTGGTGGCTTGTTTTGTGAACCGGCAAAAGTTTTGTGTTTTGTAACGACCAATACACACTTTATACGTAGCTTCAACCCCAAGCCAACCCAAGCCATCACCTGGCAACAACACGAGAACATTTCAATGCAGGAGCGTCAATTGTTATTTCCCTGCCGAATGAATGCATTTCCTCCTCGTTGATTTCCCCTTTCATTTTTCCCTGGCCCGCTTTCCAGATGTTCCGCAGCGTGCAGTGCCTTCTTTTTAAGCTGGTGATACACGAGTGGGATCCGAGGTATGGTCTTTCATCATCAGCTGGAGTTCTCTGTAGAATAAAGCCTGTTTGTTGATGGCAACCCCCTGCTCTGATACAGTGGGTTTGCAAAAAGTGACCAGAAACACTCGCGTTTGTTCTTGTACTGTTGATTTTGGTTCCATAGGGATTAAATTGAAGGAGGTGCTTCGCGTTAGTACGAGTAACCACGACTTCTCTTTGCGGATCTCAAAGCGTCCCACAATACTTCCAATTTCACAATTTAATCCCTGGGTTGAAGCACACATGCTCGCTCAACTGCATGGTATCACACAAAGCAAATTTCCTAGCCAACCTATCATAATCTGGCCTCAATCTATAGTCTTAATCGAAAAATCTAGATTGATCAATCAGATCAAATCTTAATCTCGTCTTATTCTATAGTCTTAGCCGTAATTTATAGTCTTAGCCGTAATCCGTCTTGGCCTTAGTTTAATCTATATAGTCTTATTCGTAGCCTTAATTTAGTCATAATCTATACAAGATAGTCTAATTTGCATTAATCTTGTCTCAATCTATAGACTTTATGTTGATGTGTGCCGTAATTTATCAATAATCTCGTCCTCACCCATCCTAACCCATAACCTTTACCAACTTGCAATTGAGCGAGCATATTTGGTTCAGTGACGATCACCAGTTTACCGATAATTGGTAAAAAACCACAGCTGTTTGAAAGCGAAACGTGTGCGGCGACGTCGACAGACGGCACTTCAAACAGTCAAAAAAGTTTCTTTCAAGCCAAAACGGCCGGTCAGATTGCATTTGAGATACTCTCTTCTGCAGCGGAATGAGAAACCGAAATGTTTACGGGGAATCCCTTGATCCACTTCCGGCTTTCGCCTGTATTTTAAATAATGCGGGAAGCCACCAGCTGAAGCACGGCAGAACACACCGACAATTATTACTGAAGCATATTCCCGGATGGCGCGTGCCACGGGCTTTGTGTTATCCCTTTTGGTTGCACATCAAAGCAACGTTTTGCGTTGCATTTATACTTGCTGCACCAGCACCAAAAAGAGACGAATGCGGCCCTCTGAGTGCCAATTAATGGCATGTGCATTCTTGGAATTCGATGATCAAATGCCAACACGATGATCAATGCAAACACGATGATCAATGCCAATTCGTTGATCAATGCCAATTGATCAATGCAAATTCGATGATCAATGCCAACACGATGATCAATGCCAATTCGATGATCAATGCCAACACGATGATCAATGCAAACACGATTATCAATGCCAGCACGATAATCAATGCCAATTCGACGATCAATATCAATTCGACGATCAATGCCAACACGATGATCAATATACCAATTCGATCATCAATGCCAACACGATGATCAATGCCAATTCGATGATCAACGCCAACACGATGATCAATGCCAATTCGATGATCAATGCCAACATGATGATCAATGCAAACACGATCAATGCCAACACGATGATCAATGCCAAAACGATGATCAATGCCAATTCGATGATCAATGCCAACACGATGATCAATGCCAATTCGATGATCAATGCCAATTCGATGATCAATGCCAACACGATGATCAATGCTAATTCGATGATCAATATCAACACGATGATCAATGCCAACACGATGATCAATGACAACACGATGATCAATGACAACACGATGATCAATGATAACACGATGATCAATGCCAATTCGATGATCAATGCCAATTCGATGATCAATGCCAATTCGATGATCAATGCCAACACGATGATCAATGCTAATTCGATGATCAATTCCAACACGATGATCAATGCCAACACGATGATCAATGCAAACACAATGATCAATGCCAACACGATGATCAATGCCAAAACGGTGATCAATGCCAATTCGATGATCAATGCCAACACGATGATCAACGCCAATTCGATGATCAATGCCATCACGATAATCAACGCCAAAGAAATATGATCAGTGCCATGAATTCGTTGATCGATGCCAACACCAGCAGACGTGCATAGGTTTCAATAAGCGGAGGGCCAACTTTATGTGATGGTAATGGTTCCCCACTTTGAATGTTTGAATGTTGCTGTTCGGAGCGAGGTGCAAGCGTTCCAATGATTGGACAGGCAAAAACATGGTGGTAGTTGACATGGTGGTAGTTGACGTCTCGTGAAGTTGGCTCCCCATATTGTCATCGAATTGCGTCAGATCCACGGGAGTCAAAAAATTTCCGAGGCCGGGGCTAACGAGGACAACTTGGAGCAAACGACCTGTAAAGTTTCAGCTGCTGGGGGTATCAAAAAGTAAACTGGTGGGCCAACTTCACGTTATCGAGTTGCCCCGCACCCACTTGAAAGTTAAATTGCCGCTGTTCGCAACGCGAGCAAACGTTTAAGAGACGCGGCGAATGGGGGCAAATGGTGCAAAGGAATGACGTGGGGAATTGTCTCAGTTGCAGTTTCTGGAAGAAGAAAAAACTACCAGAGTGATACAAAGTGTCGACACTTTTTTATTTCAGTGTCCGAATTCTGCATTTTCCATTCTGACGAAAGCTCTATATCTTTATATTTTTTGGTCATTTAGCAATACGTGCGCATTTAGGCCGTTTAAGGGCGAATGTATAAAAGAGGGTGCCATCAGATGCTATGGTCTCCGTTTTCCTGTGAAGACTCAGGCACATGCAATAACGGCAGAACAAATGACACAAGCATGTGTTTTGAATTTAATTATTGTTGCCTCCAAAACTTTTTTCTTTCTTCTATTCTTTTGCAGGCAGCGCCAGCATAATGCCTCCGTCCTTCAAGTGGAGGCGGTTCAGTACAGTTCAAGCTGTCGCACTCTGTATCGGTGTTTAAAAGAGCGGTTTTTTAGTAAGAAATTCGTTGAAATAGCGAAGCCGATCGTTCGGCAACTTTGAAAATCCCCCAAACACATTTTTTAAGGTTGAGGTCTCGTCTGGGCGTGGAATAGTGGATCGGAGAACGTTTTGTCACAGAAAACGTGTGATTCGAACGGGCACAAGGAACATATGCGTCAGTGAAGTGTGATCAACGTTTTTTAAAACACCTTGTCGATGAGATTTATCGGCCTTGCGATCTTCGGATACCCCTTGCTTTGGATGACTGAAAATTCTTCGACAACCCGGCATTTTTCAAGGACTCGAAGTATGCAGATCATCATCATCATCATCGTGGAGTCATATGGACTGATAGCCATTCGGCTGGTGGTCCGACCATTTACCTTGTTGCACACACCTTGGGCTCGCAAGGAGAACTATGCCCCATAATCATAGTCCATTTCTGCTCTGCATTCAACTTAAACGACTCGGACGACTTATACACGCCAACCCGCAGGTTTTCCCGGAGAGAATCATGCTCTGCAGAGCAGTAGACGTGTGACTTGTGAGATGTGGCTTCTCTGTTGTGTAACCTGCCAAGCCACTATCTTGGACTTGGAGCTAGGTGTTCTTTAACGTGCACAGTGTGATGCTGCACACGGGACCTCCTGCTTAACGTCTCATCCGATAGGAGACGAGGGACTTGGCCACTAAGCCCCCTTCCAGCAGCACAAACTGGGGTACAAGGGTGGTCTCCCATCCAAGCATCATCCAGGCCCAACGTTGCTTAACTTCGGTGTTCTGATGGGAACCGGTGCAAGCCACGAGGTATATGCGCTGCTGGTGGGTGAAGCAGCATGCTTAAAATGACGGGTTTCAGGCAACGTAGAAAAAAATGAATGATTAAAATGTCTTTTTAATACTCTGTTTGTACAAAGTCGGCAGACAAAAACTGATCATCGATGTCAGGCGGTTTGGTGGTCATGATTAACTTCGATCAAAAAATATCTGAAAAATAAATAGAATGGGATAGAATAGAATAGAGTAGAATTTTATAGAATGGAATGGATTTTTATCTGGTCCGAAAGGACCGGATTTTCCCCCTGCCTCCAGGGCGACGCTATATGCGATCGAACAACCCTGCTTCCAAGCTTCTGCTGGTACATAACATACAAATAAAAAAAGGAATGGAATGGAGTGGAATGGAATGGAATGGAATGTAATGGAATGTAATGGAGTGGAATATTTATTTATTTATTTATTTATTTAAAAGAAATTCGCTACCCTGAATGCGAATATGTCAAAAATCATAAAATCAAAAAAAAAATGTCACATGCTCAACAGGACACATCAACAATGAAGAAGAAGGAAAATACAATAACACAAGGTTAAACGATGAGAAATGGTATGCTTCAAAGTGAAAAAAGTATTACCAGAAGTCTTGATAAGGAAAAAAGAATGGAGCATTTTTGCTGGATGTTAAAATGGTTGGAAACTAGAAAGAAAGGTGATGACCATAGGTTCGGAAAGTCTTATTCGTTAAGGGCAACTATAATGCGTGGGTTGCAAACTATGGAAGAGTCCAGAGGTAGCTCATTCCATGCCTTTAATGTTCGCGGGAAGAACGAGTACCTAAAGACGTTAAGCCTGGCTAGAGGCAACCGAAATTGACATTTATGCATAGACCTTCTTGTGTTGAAGTTGCGCTCAAAGATGTCAGGAAGTTGGATATTGCATTGTCCAAGTAGAATTTTTTGCAAAAATGAAATCCTGCGAGATTCCCTCCTTACATGCAACTTTATGCATGTTCAATAGAATGGAATGGAATGGAATGTAATGGAGTGGAATAGAATGGAATGGAGTGGAATTGAATGGAACGTAATGGAGTGGAATGGAATGGAATGGAGTGGAATGGAATGGAATGGAATGGAATGGAATGGAATGGAATGGAATGGAATGGAATGGAATGGAATGGAATGGAATGGAATGGAATGGAATGGAATGGAATGGAATGTAATGGAGTGGAATTGAATGGAATGGAGTGGAATGGACTGGAATGGCGTGGAATGGAATTGAATGGAATGGAATGGAATGGAATTGAATGGAATGGAATGGAGTGGAATGGACTGGAATGGCGTGGAATGGAATTGAATGGAATGGAATGGAGTGGAATGGAATGGAATGGAATGGAATGGAATGGAATGGAATGGAATGGAATGGAGTGTATGGAATGGAATGGAATGTAATGTAGTGGAATAGAATGGAATGGAATGGAATGGAGTGTATGGAATGGAATGGAATGGAATGGAACGGAGTGGAATGGAATGGAATGGAATGGAGTGGAATGGAATGGAATGGAATGTAATGGAGTGGAATAGAATGGAATGGAATGGAATGGAGTGTATGGAATGGAATGGAATGGAACGGAGTGGAATGGAATGGAATGGAATGGAATGGAGTGGAATGGAATGGAATGAAACACAAGACAACAGAATGGAACGGAATAGAACAGAGAGTTTCTCTCGGTTTCTCTCCTGTGCAAGTTTTTCCGCAGCCCTGCTCGTGCCGAGTGAGATCCATGCAATCTCTGATCGAGACAGACGTTGCCGTTGATATCAAAGCTGCGCACAATCAAACGTATTCTAAATGATAAACGGAGTCGATTGACAGGTGCGAGGTGCTTAATGAGTAGGGATGCAATTGTTTTATTTCGTGCACGAGCATATTTATGAGACAAGCAGCCAATTGAACGGCGCAATTAAACGACAGCAAGTTGGAAAACGATCGCAAGTTGGGAGGATTATCATCCCTGGATAAGAGCCGAGATTGGCACAAGGCATCCGATCATTCAAATCCAAATCCAACGTTTGAAAGTTTCCACAGTGTAGAGTGGCGGCGGAATTAATGTACCCACACCTGTGTTTTTCCAATTTAACTGTTGCCTCCGAATTTTTTTTCTTTCTTTTTATTCTTATGCAGGCTGTAGAAATTAAAGCGCCAGATTTCAACCAGGCGTTCCAGAGCTGTCAGATTTTGACATCGGTTACAAAAGAGGATCTTTAATTTCTGCAGCGTGGAATTTTACCAAAATCCGAACGGTTGCAATTTTTTACAATGTATGAGTACATTAATTCCGCCCCCACTATAGCCTACATCAAGGGCGTTCGGTGAAAAAGGAAACGATAAACACTGCTAGCAAGTGGCCGTGTCCATTGAAGAGACGTAACTCAGCTTTCGAACACCTGCGATGCAGTTCGATTCCGCAAATCAGCAAGCAATATCTGGCGAGTTTTCAAAAGTTATCTTATCGGCGTTCCGTCTGTGCGTGCATGACGCGTCAAAAATAAACAACCATTGCAACTTTGGCAAATGCAATCGCAACAGGGTGGGTCGATGGTTCTGCCCAGGTACACGATGAGAGCAATCAATTGGGAATGGAGAGGGCATTATGAATTGCTGCACCTTGCATTTGCGAAAACTGAACGGCGGTGCGCACCCACAGGACGGGTCCTGTACCAGGTAGTGGCTGATGACTACAGCGAATGTTCGACATGATCACAAACATACTTGCAAGCAGCATTCAAGACTCAAGACTCAAGAAAGGTTTACGGCTTCTTTTCGCCAGTTGGTTGTCAGAAAGAATTGTCTGATTTTGGAGCAACACGAAAATGTTGTAAAATTGGTGTGCTTCTTTCTCGCAGAGAGAAATGCACATTGTTGCCACGAAGTCAAAATTTCAACAGTTTGCGACGTTTCTGTCGAAACGAACATATCTGTCTAGAAAACTGCCATGGCCTGAAGTTGTGTGTAAGAAGAATGGTTCTGAACCAGGTATGGTTCTGGCTGCTGGTACCCAAATGCAGGCAGCACAATCCGAACACCCTGTCGTTAAGATGCAAAGCAGTTGGTCGTCAGACTTTTGTCATTCCGGATGAAAACAACAAAAGCACAAGTTGCTTTTTTTCGCGCTGAAAAACATCGAAAAAAACTGACAAACGCGTTTGTTGTCGACCGTCCCTGACGTCAGCCTCATCTAAAAATAGGTGCGACTATCGTTTCCATTTTCGCCGAACACCCTTTGCATATCTTGCTTCTGGGTGTTGCTTCCACATTGCTTCGGGTTTGGTCCATTCCAACGCTGTTTCAAATCTGTTTTGACTTGTGACTCTCGTAAATACGTATAGAGCCGTAGTTGTTGTGTCCCTTTCTGAACACAGCCTAAACATACACATGAAAACACACAGGCCTCTTCTGTCTTCAACGATTGCATGGTTGACAACAAGGCAGTTTGTCCACGATGCGTTGAATTATTGAATTGTTTTTGCCTTTGGGCCTGCTCTGGAAACCTCGGCACTCTCAAGCGGCCTTAGACGGTCAGGATTTTTCCTTTTTGCCGTTAGCATTTTTCCATGGGAAGTTTCCATTGGGAAGTTCCCAGAAAGGATGTTCTCCTTCCCGTGTAAGGGCTAGTTAGGAACTTCCTAAAGTCGGTCTGGAAGTAAAAATGCATGTGTCGAATGGGGGAACTGTCGGCAGTCTTTCGCCCTTTGTGTCTGGTTTTGGTTGGAGTCCTTTCGCCGGTCTTTTTCTCTTTTCCGGGCAGAGGGGAGACTTTTGTTTTGTTTTGAAACGAACTAACATGCGTGGTGCTGTGCGGAGGAAACTGCGCCTGCATGTGCGAGCAAAATGAAAGCGATGAGTGGACTTGGTTGAAGCAGCCGGAATGGCCCCATGCGCGTTTCCACTTTATCATGGAACAACGGTGAAACTTGGCTCTGGAATACTGGTTGAGCATTCCGACAGCAAAGTAGCACCTTTTTGTCAACCCCAGTAGCAAAAACGGTGCCAAGGACGTTCCGCATTTTGGTGCCAGGAACGTTCCAAAGCGATGGTGCCATTCCCGTTTTGTGGTCGGGTGGCAGGACCGTTCTGCCACCATTCCCCAGAACGTTCTTGGGACGATCCCATGGCACCGAAAGTTTGCGACATTGGTGCCAGAACGGTTCCTGAATGTGAGAAGAACGTTCCCAGAACGTTCCATTACCGATCTTGCAACCGTTTTGGGAGCCTCTTGATTTTTTTTCACGTTATTTGCTCTTCATTTTCTCTTTCACTTGGTTATTTGGCATCTTTCCGCTATTGTGGACCTTTGTTGTCGATAGCGCAGAATGACAACAAAACGTTAAAAAGGTCCACGTATGAGGTTCGTCGCATATTTTACCAATGCGCTTATGAATTTATCTTACTCAGGAAATTTGATGGTTTATCGATTACGAGTACATATGCTATTAAAAGCATTTGGGTGTCTGTTTTCCGAAGTTGTATCGCCACATGAAGGCAACTAAGAATCTTGAAATGGCGTATGGTGTGATAAGACGGCTATATTTTCGGCCTAATAAGTTTTGTCGCTGGTAGGACATTTTGGCCGAATGGAGCAAACTGCCATTTCGAGATTTTACCTCACTTGTGCTGCCATCTATCGTAACAATTTTAAATTCCATCTCCTCCGCGATTTGATCATGAGTTTTGATACTTTTCCATGATTTCTATCACTCATGGAAGACTTTTTCATGCTTTTATCAAAAGTGTGTGAATTTTCAGAATTTTCTGATTTTAGGTACATTGACATCATGAAATTTTCGAAATTTTGACTTGACAAAAATTATAGCTACTCGTATATTATGCCATGTCATTGGCATGCTTTTTGACAAAATATCATGATTTTTCGTGATATTCATGGTATAAAGCCACAAGGTAGGTACCTACAGGCAGCACGACAGGTCCCCAAAATGCACTTTCCTTTGGAAAGTAGGAATTCCGTTTTCCATTTCGATCAGTTGCGCATTTTTTGTGCGGCGCACCGCGCACGCGCCCAAAATCGGTTGTTGCTTTCGGCATACAGGAAGCTTCACACCAACTGGTCTGTGACCTCCAAAATAAATGCGACATTGACCTACAGGCAGGCGCGCGCAGGTAAATGAACACGTAAATTGGTTGCGAGGTCAATTTCTATTTTTCAAAGAATGTCTTTAAAAATGGCAAGGCGAAATGAAAACAGAATATCTTTTAAAAATGGCAAGACGAAATGAAAACGGTATTTCATTCTTGCATTTAAAATAATCGTGATAGCTGGATGTTCCGAGAGCGTTCCATAAACGCGCTCGCAGAACCGACTCGGGTTCGTGCGAGATTGTTGCTCCGGAACGTCCCGGGAACCATCCAAAATGGATACGACTCCCAAAAATGTCGCGTAAAAAATGGAGCGAAACACAATCATTCTGGTCCTCACTATGGAAGGTCCTGCACAAATAACAAGCGCCTTTGCAACCGGGGCAACAACAGAGTTGGGCGGGAAAAAGCCTGCATGTCACAACTCCGAATGGAACGTTCCAAGAATGTTGCCGGATCGGTGCCGCCGGCACGATTTGCCT
Organism: Sinentomon sp. SZTP_YWyxl; assembly: GCA_030068105.1. NCBI lineage: Eukaryota > Metazoa > Arthropoda > Protura > Sinentomata > Sinentomidae > Sinentomon > Sinentomon sp. SZTP_YWyxl. The sequence continues at coordinate 14,064 of JASGXE010021837.1, forward strand.
CTCATCCCAATTTGGTGCCAAGTAACGTCCCGTGAACGATCCAAAATGCATGGATATTAGCACCGACAATCTCGTGCACGGTAATGGGACCGAAAATACCCATTTTGGCACCATGGAAACCGTTCTGGCACGTTTCTGTCACCTAATTTTTCTACTGGGTTCCATGTCCTCACGCCCAGTAAACGATCCAAAATGGGTGGGAGGAGTGAAACATCGAAAATCTCGCGTGCGATAATTGAACCAAAGGCAGCCATTTTGGCACCCTTGAGTTCCGCTTGGCACATTACTGTGGGACCATTATCGACCGGGTTTGATGCTAGATTGGTGCTCAGGAACGATGGGAATCCAAAATCGAGCCATATATGGGCATATTTTGGCACTTCGTCTCAATTTGGTGAGAGAGAACGTTGTAAGAACGGTCCGACCGGAACGGTTGAATATCCGTCCCAATTTGGTGCCAGTGAACGTTCCATGAACGTTCCAAAAGGGTCCGGTATACCGAAAATCTTATGCACGATAATGGAACCGAAATGACCCATTTTGGCACCATTGAAACCGTTCTGGCACGTCACCGGGACTGTTTTTGCTACTGGGGAAATGCACAAGAAAGAGAGAAAAGAGTTCTGCGGGAGAAAACCAGCAGCAAACCGATCTCAGGCGTTTGCGTCTGGTCAGTCTATGGATTGGGCTGGATTGAGCCAGATTGGGCAAGACCGAATCTTTTTGGTGCTATTGAGAGCGACGCATGCTCCGTCCTGTTCCAAAAAATCTCCAAAAATCTCCAAAAAATCTGGAGTTTAGTTGTTTGCAGTCCATTCCAAACATGATGTCCTCTGGATTTAAAATTGAAACGTCGCCAATGAAGCCAGGGATGTCCAAATTCCAGCTCAATTTTTCACAATTGGCGGAAGCATGTGTTTCAACGTTTTCTGGCACCAAATACGGAATCTGGCCCACGAAAACACGGAAGGCCAATCAAGAAAATCAATTTTCCACCTGGATCAATGACAACGGCTTGGCAAATCGGGGAAAAAGGGGCCTTTTGAAATTGAAATTGTACCCACTTGCATTCATCTGTTTCATTTCATACTAAAATCTATGGTAAACAATACATACATTGGACCAAGAAAGCGCATTCCATGGTTCTGTTACAATGATGTTCATGACAAAGTGTGGTATGGCGGTTTTGAGCAACCGCGCAGAGGACATCAAGTTTGGAATTAACTTTAAAGTTGCTCACGAGTCAGGTACTTCGGGTCAGGTTGGATTGGGTTGGGTTTGGTCCACAGGTTGTTTCAAGTAAGATTTCAATTGCACTGCACAGAGAACCTAACCTATCCGAACCCAACCTAACCTATTAATCTTACTCAACCCAAACTTATCTAACCCAACCGAACCTGACCTAACCGACTTCCCGACAGAGAAAAGGCACACCTGTGCCGGATGCTGGCGCCAAAGGTGGGACACAATTGCACGGCTAAGAGTATACGGAGTTTTTCTGAAAATGTTTCCCTGCGATAGTGCAATTGTGTCCCCCTTTCAACGACCCCTGCATTTTTTTAACAAGGTTCAACATGCTTGGGTCAAAGGAACCCTGTTCAAATAAAAATTATGTCGATTTGTTTTTTCGACTTTGTTTCAATAATAATTATTGAAACAAAGTAATTACAATAACAAATAACAGATTTTCAAAAAGATTCAACAAGATTTTCAAAAATAAATTTGTTTGTTAGAAAACCAAATCAATAATGTTTTTAAATTTTATCTTATCCAATAAATTGATTGATTATTCGATAAATTATTTATTGAATCTTTTCGAAAATCTGTTATTCTATCTTTTTGAAGATCTTTTTGAAAATCTGTTATTTTGTTTATTCGTCGGACAATCATGGGACCCCGAGAGGCCCTATTTTTAAAAAGCTGTCATTGATGTTTGTTCTTGCAATGGGACTGCACGTATAATTAACTTGCTCAAAAACTTCATCCCTTGCCAACAAGAGGGACGCGGCTGAACATTTCAAGATTTCGTCCCTTTTCCGACCCTTCTGCATTGGTGAATGGGTGCATGTGCGAGTGTATTCACTGCGAGTGAACTCATTTCGATGCACAGTCACTTCAACGAAAAAGAAAGAGGCAGCAACAAAACAACAAAGAAAGACGACAAGAGCAGGGGCGAGAAAGATATTTTGTTCCCCTTCTTCGTGCCCTCTGCTGCTGATGCTGAGCCAATTCTTTCTCCTCCAGAGGTGCGTTTATGTAGAAGGGCGCTCGGCTGGCTTGCTCACATGCAGGCAGGCAGGGAATGAACCAGGAATTTCCTAGAAAAGTTGAACGAAGCTCAACTTTTCTAGGAAGTTCCTGATGCAAAATCGATGTGGGTGGCCAAGGAAATTCCTATTAGCATTAGCCCATAGACGACGAGTATTTTTCGTCAGGATTTCGGATTTTATTTCTGAGAGAATCCTATTAGGATAATCCTGAGCGTCTAAGGCCGCTTCACATGACACTCATTCCGTGGGCTGATCCAGTGTGGGATTTTTTCCATTCAAGTAAATGGCTAAATTTACTTCGCAGCCTCGGATTAGCGTTAATCCACACTGGATCACCCCACGGATTGAGTAACATCCGACACATGACAGGCCTATCTTGGAACGTATCAAAAAGGTGCTGAAATCAAATCCTCTGAATGCTTACCTCGTTCAGTATGACATAATTGCTGCTATTGGCATGAACTACAAGACGAATAGCTTTGACGGGATTTAACAGCTCACTGATGTTTGCTCTCGCGACACCCCATTCGTCAAACTCACCTGAAAATAATTGTACACGAATAATTACAGGGTTTCCCAAAAGTCACTTGACAACCCCTGCAATTTGCTAGTTTTCATCTTCTCTTGTGGGGCTATTTCTACAGATTTCATGTTCAGATTGGGCAGGCTGCCTGCTGCAGGTGTTATTCACTCGAATTGGAACAAACTCCACTCCAAGTTTCCAGGGAAGCTTCAAAACTGCAATGCACTTTTCTGGGGTTGTCAAGTGACTTTTGGGAAACGCTGTATATTTGGCATATGAAAAAATTAAAATGAGGCTGTAAAACGAAGTCCATTTATAAAGTCTGTTCATTTTCAGAATGGTCCGCGCGCTTTTTGCAGACAGGGATGTGCAAATTTGTGCAAAAGTCGGGAATCGAAGATTTTGAGCTGCGGGCCCCAATTTTCGAAACTCGAATCTGTCGGTTTTCACCTCTCAATCTTTTGATAATTCTAATTTGCGGAGTTTTTTCAATTTTCTGTGACCACGATCTGTCTGGTTTGCTGGTCGTTCCGCTCCTGGCTTTTGAAATGTGCACTTCTGGTGCAGCGCTGATCCGAAACTTCGCTGGCCCTCACTTTGCAATCGTTTGGCTTGGCACCGACCTACAATGGTGTGCGGCCACATCTGCTGTTGTTGCCAACAACTGGAACACAGGCACACGTATTCATGTCTGGAAAATTTCAAAATCATGTTTCGGTTGTTTTTCCATCTGTGATATGTTTTGTCTAAGAAAAGATGTGCCAAATGAAAATTCAAAAATTTTTCCCATGACGAGACTCGAACCCACGATCTTGTGATCGAAAGTCCAACGATCTACCACTGAACCACCGGCGCTTTCGGGAATTTTAGTTCGAAAATAGCGTTTAAATGAAACAATTCGGATATTCAGGCAAAGAATGTTGTGCAATTTGGACACCAATGTCGTGCCCCCGCTCCCACCTTCGTTTTGCCGCGAGTTTTGGCGCGGACCATTCTGAAAATGAACGCACTTTAGGTGCTCTTAGGCAAGGGCGAAAATGCAGGTTGCATGGGAAAATGCTGGTTTGATGGGAAAAATGCAGGTTGCATGGGAAAAATGCTTGTTGCATGGGAAAAATGCAGGTTGCATGGGAAAAATGCAGGTTGCATGGGAAAAAATGCAGGTTGCATGGGAAAAATCCAGGTTGCATGGGAAAAAATGCAGGTTGCATATGGAAAAGACATTTTTGAACGCTCTTTTTTGGTGTCAAAATAATACTTTTTTCTCACTTCAAATTTATGCTGAAGGAACCCTGGAATGTTCAGTGGGTGTCGCTTCTGTTGTGTGCACTGAGCCTGGGCCCTGACTCAGGCAGGCGTTTAGATTGAATACACAAAAATTGTCATTATGCGCAAGGAAATTGCAGAGCGCTCTCTGAAAATGTCACAGGAGATTGATTCTCCTTTCCCCCCCCTCTCGCTCTCCTTTTCCCTCTCCCTCTCGCTCATTCTCTCTCTCTCTTTCTCCCTCTCTCCCTCCGTCCTGCGGCCCGCCTCCATCTCACTCACTCTCTTTCTGCCTCCTCTAAACGCT
>JASGXE010021847.1:0-12332 GCA_030068105.1 Sinentomon sp. SZTP_YWyxl
CATTGTCAGTGCTAAGAAATTGTGGATTAAGTCCGGAAAAATCCGTTTAAAACAGCACGGATTTCAGAGTGGATTACTCTTTACATGAGTTGGCGAAATACATCAAAGAGTTCAGCCACCGCCTATACTCGTATGGCCTCGCTAATTTTGTTGCTTGTCGCAGGCCTTATGGGATCCGACTCGCAGTTGGCCAGTAGGAGGCTGTGAAGGACAAGACCTCTTTCACATCTGCTGTAAATCTATTTGTGTTATTGCACCTCAACTATAATTGAAAAATTTAAGTTGAAGTGAACATGAATAGACGAAAATATGATGTAGATGAGAATAGATGAAAAGTGATAATAAGCTTCGAAACCTGAAAGAATCAAGATCATTTTCTTATAAAAGTGTAAAAATGTATAAAAATGTGAAATAGTTTCGTAAAATGTACAAAAAAGTGAGACATTTTAATTACAGTTAATTTTACAGCTTTTCCACGTAAAATTTGTTCACATTCAGAGTGTCCCAAAACATTTCGCCCTAATTCATGCAGATGCTCCTGATGGCAAAAGAAATCGAAATTAATCAGTAAAAAATTTTGCTCCGTGCCCCCAATTTCCATGTAATAACTACCCCCCGAAGTTCCCAAACATGGGCCCATTTGGGGTATTCATGGGGAAGATTTCACCTTAGAACCGTCAAATTTTTAGTTAGGATATTGGTTGTTCGGAGCAAGTTAAACCTAAAATGTTTAGTGACATCACAACCCTCCGACCCTCTACTTTAGCGAAGTGCCCCCAACAAAGGAAGCCATTAAAGCCCAATTTGTGGTTGTCTTGGTGTAACTAAGATATAAAGAAGGTGTGTTGTCGCACAAAACCCAATTTTCGAGAAGCGATTCACAAAACGAAGCTGATCAAGAAATTTGCAGTGCAGCAGAGAGCTCTGACCCCCAATTTCCACGCAATAGTCGCCAAAAATTGTGAAAAGCGTATCTTTTTCGGAGGGTTGCGACGGTTACCATGGCAATCCACTGGGTTACAGCAGTTACCGTGAAAAAGCGACTTTTCACAGGTATACGTATGGGGGGTTGGAGCACATTGTTTCACTGAATTTGTTTTTGTTTAGCATCCCAAGATAACCACGAACTGGGCTGTTTTGGATTTTTGGGCACACAGATACGCGGAATTGGAGGGTTCAGAGAATTTTGTCACCGAACATTTTATGTTTCACTTGCCCCGTTTAACCGATCTTGAAAATTTGACTGATCTTCGGTGGAATCTTACATCCCAAATGAATATACCCCAAATCGATCCATTGTTGGGGACTTTTGGGGGGTTTATATTACATTGATCAGGGGCTCGGAGCAAATTTTTTACTGATTAATTTCGATTTGTCTTGTCATGGAGAATATCTGCACATTTGGGCGAAACGTTTTTGGGAGATCTTGTATTTTTCAATAATTTCTGAAGTGAAAGAAAAGTGGAATGAAGTTGAAATTCTTCTTGCTGCAAGGCGTTCAGTACAGTCCTCGTCAGATGAAGCTTGGGTGTGCTCGGTATGCGGGAACCTGTCCGGTGTGTCCATTTTTGACTGTAAAACCTAAATGGCTTGGCCGATTTCAACTTTTTGGTGTCGATTTAAAGGGCAAAGATTCCCCTAAATTCATGATTTCTTCTCTACCAGTTCTTTGAAAAATATGCCATCAAAGGCCGTGAAATGCCGAATGGAACCAAATTATCCTTCAAATTTGCCGAATTTTCATGAAGTTCAAGAAGTGATTCTGGGGATAAACGGTCATGAAATGGAGTGATTATTTGGTGCCATATGAATTGGCTAACATTCACGTAAAAACTTTCTCGAAGGTCGACCTGGTCTTACAACAGAAAATTTCGAGTAACAACTTACTTTGTTGATCAGCAGCGTTAAAATGCGAAATATTTTCAAAAACGAACATATCTATCTGGTATGATTTCACACATTTGCGTCCAAAGTTAGGGAACACTTCTTGAACACAAGCATTTCACATTTGTTGAACTTTCATACGATGTGAAAATCATCAGGATTGGTCAAAAACTAGGATATTTACAGCGATTTTACAGCTCTTCATCCACTCATCGCTTCGGTTGGTTTGGCTGAGCATACCCAAGCTACTTGTGACATGCACCGTTTTGCAGCCGCTGGGATTTTGACTTCAGTTGGAATGCGGCCACTGGATCTCTGCAGCGAGGGGCACCAGTTCGGTTATTTTTCACTTCTGGTGGCGAACTCTGAGAACATGTGTTCCAGACTTGCTATTTCCACTTTTCCCCGTATAAACCGAAAACTGTATGTTGAAGTGGCTATTGAGTTAAATTGAGGGTAGAAGACTATGGGGAATGCGCTTAATATCCCACGAACAATTTATGATCTGCTATGTGTTTTACAGGATCATTCAAATCTGTTAAAGACCAGTTGTTGAAGTATCCTGAGCTCCAAAAATCAGTCATTGCGCATTTGTTGGGAGGTCATCTTTTTCCGCCTCTCAGGAAGTCCGAACCTTTCATAAGCAGCACCATTGACGAAGTATTCTTCGGTGAGGGTGAAGAGGCTATGGAAAACTGGGTAACGAACAAAATGTACCAGATAGATGATTTACTCATGCCGGAATTGATCATCAAAAACAATGGTAAGTTAAATACAGTTGTTAATCTTTTTGCTTAATCTTACCTCACACGTTCTGGATTCTGGATTCTGAATTCAATTGCAGACCTTTCCGCAAGAATGAGAGAGAGAGAGAGGAGAGAAGAGAAAGGAGAGAGGAGAGAGAGGGGTGAGAGGGAGGGACAGACAGAGGGGATTGAACTGAAGAGAAAATAGTTCTGAAGCACTTGTTTCGAAACGAAGTCTAGAACAATGCAAGGTGCATGAAGTTTGAGGCCAGCGATGAACATTGGGGAAAAGCAAACGTCAAGAAAGGTTTAAGATAAGTTGAAGATGAGCACAAGTGGGTTTTGGGAATACGGCCGTGAGTTGTATTCAAACCCCGCCGATACGATATTTGTAATCTTTGTGGGGTGTTGTATACGTACGTACGAATTCCAGGGTGTTTCTGAAATAGTTCGCCATGCTTCTTTTTCCGCATCATGGTGCCATTCTGAACAAAAAATGTAGAGTGACTTTTTGTCGTCCTATGACTTCTGGGGGCACTCATCGAAAACAAAAAATGGGACCACACATTGCAATTCATGACATCACATAGAGGTCACTAAGAGCACCTATAAAACAAGTTGAAGAACAAAGCAAATGCTAAACAACACATGCAGGGGTGGTAGGTAATGCATTCTGAGAGGCATAGAATGCATTCTCTGCCATCCCTGCGTATAATGTTTAGCATTGGCTTTGTTTAGCAATTTGTTTTCCAGGTACTTTTTAGTAACCTCAGTGTGATGTCATGAATTGCAGTCTGTGGCCTCGGACGACAAAAAGTCACTCTACATTTTTTGTTCCGAATGTCTCCACGATGCGGAAAACGAAGTATGGCCAACTATTTCAGAAACACGTTGTATAACGGTTGAAAGAGCTAAAAATTGATGTCACCATCATAGCTATGCAAAATTGATGCTTTCATGAACAATTGGGAGAAGCATATAAGACAAAACGGACATCATTGAAACGTAACTGTAGCAGAGGTTTGAGAAACTTTTGGTTTGAATAACACCTCCAGCCATAGCACTTTCAATTGCCCCATGTATCCATCCCTTCGATTAGCTCAATCTCCTTCCCAGCGGGTTCTATGGGTGCGGATTTTCTCATTTTAACAAAGAGGTCATCAAGCTTTTCCTTTCTTAAGAAACGAATTTGTAGGATGAAACAAGGATCGGTGACTCCAGAAAATCCTTCATTTTCAATTCCTTATCACAGAAGGAGAGGAAATAAATTCTGATGATGCCATAAGACAAGGAAATAATATTCTGCAGGTGATTATACAGGATGAGGCACGATTGGAAAATAAGTATCCTAGAAAGTTTCTAATTCCAGTTTGGAAACACTTGATTGTGGTTTACCTCTGCTGACCGTTGCACCACGATCAGTGACGAATAGTGCTTTTGGGAAGGCGTGTAGGACAGCAGCAAGAAAAGGAAACATTATTGCGTGCCAGATTCTATGGGCGAAGCAGGAGCCGTCTGTGGGCGAAGCCAAAAGACCGCGATCAATGGCGTAGAATGCTTTTGAAAAGGTTGGAGAACAGGTCAAGAAAGGAAAGCATGATTGCAGCCTGATTCTATATGCGCGTGGGAGCCGTCTCTGTGTGAAGCCCAATAAAAGACCTCGATCAGTGGTGTAGAATGCTTATGGGTAGTCTGGAGCACAGCAGCAAGAAAAGGAAACATGATTATGAGCCTGATTCGATATGAGCCGTGGGAGACGTCTTTGTGCGAAGTCTTTACAAAAGACCACAATCATTGGCGAAGATTTGTCACGGGGGAAAGAGTTTAGGTCGGGATATTGTTTGGGATAGCACTCTGAACCTCCTTAAATCGCAGCGATCCGAATTCCTTGGACGGGTCAAGAACACATCAGTAACGAAAACGGGATTTCTTCTGCTGGATAAATACTTGAACAGTTTATTCACAACTGGGATAACGATAACTTCAAGAAGACTGCGTAACAATTGTTCGAATATAGCGGTGATATCACAAATAGGTTCGAGCCCAATCCAATGTCTATCGCTTAGATTCCCCTTTGGTCACGCAACACTCTTTGCTGCGCTGCAACGCTTTTTGCCGATCGAAACTCGGGGAAACTTTGAATTCTCTTCGGGAGCGGGGTGACTTCTCGGTTTGGGGGTTCACGAGCGACTGACTGGATCGGTTTTGACAATTTTCTCGACAACAAAATCTGACTTTGACGTGGAAGGTTCTCTGGTCCTTAGTTGATTTTGAACCCAGAATGTGACAAAAATGTAAAACAGCTGAAGGAAATGCAATGAAACATCAGCCAAAAATAACAAGACAAATGAGTGAAAATTAGGCCGAAATGATTGCGAAATCCTTGAAACGAGCGAAATGTGTCCGTCTGAATGTCGCCTTTGCCACCCACAAAACGCCATCCAGAGGTCGCCCACTGATGCCTCCCCACGACAACGAAATGGTCCCCGATAAACACAAAAAGAATGAATGATGAATGTTGAATGAATGATGAAAATAAATGAAAAACATGGATTTTTGGAATGCAAAGTGCAAAGGTATTGCGAAATCTCTTGGGTTGGCTTGACATAAGAATTTGCTAAAATTGACAGAATATTACTGGAACCAACGAGAAGATGTTACCACAATACTAAAAACGTGTTTTTAAATAGACCTTTCTTCTGCCATGCTGCAAACTCCGTTCCAAATAAAGATGCACTTAAAATACACGTCAAGTAAGGAAAGAATAAAAACTTTTAAATCTATGCAGCTCGTCTCCGTTACAGAATGCTTTTGGGAAGCGTGGAGGACAACAGCAAGAAAAGGAAATATTATTGCGTGCCAGATTCTATGGGCGAAGCAGGAGCCGTCTGTGGGCGAAGCCTATATAAAAGACCGCGATCAGTGCTCCTAGAATGCTTTTGAGAAAGTTGGAGAACAGGGCCAAGAAAGGAAAACATGATTGCAGCCTGATTCTATATGCGCGTGGGAGACCTCGATTAGTGGTGTATAGAGTGTGCTTTTGGGAAGGCTAAATTATTACAGTAAGAAAAGGAAACACGATTGCGTGCCAGATTCTATTGGCGAAGCAGGAGCCGCAACAAAAGACCACGATCAGTGGTGTAGAATGCTTATAGGAAGTCTGGAGCACAGCAGCAAGAAATGGAAACATGATTATGAGCCTGATTCAATATGCGCCGTGGGAGACGTCTTTGTGCGAAGAACATACGGCCACGATCAGTGGTTTGGAGTGCTATTGGGCAGGCTAGAGCACAGCGGCGAGAATAAGACGTCGCAGGAGCCGTATGTGGGTGAAGCCCATACCTTACCAAATTCAAGTCTGGGGCAGCAATGCTGGTGCATGACTTCGACAAATGAAAAGGTCCTGGCAGGAGTTTTGGGTCTTGCATCTGCAGACGTTTGAAAAACAAGATTTTATTTCACAATGAAGTGTCTATAATATCGTCAGATGTAGTTTATGTGTAAATTTGAGTTCAAAATATCCCGAATAAAAAATCTGAGCCGTGGCGCCCGATAGTGAAAATTTGACGCCCTGGAATTTTGACCCCAATAATTAAGGGTATTACCTCCAGAAATGGCGATGCCTCTGAAGGTCGTTGTGCAATAACTGACTCTGATGGCAATTAACTGAAAATTTGAACCCCTACTATTTCCTGGCAGTGCCCTTCTGTCACACTTCTGAATTTCGGCAGATTACACTTTAACACTTGTGCACTTTTGCTTCCTCTCGGTAAAACGTGAACCATAATCAATATTTTCTTGCATGGTGAGGCCCCTTTTTGGACCGGTTTTTGGGGACCCCCTCGTTATGGCATAAACCGACAATGCCTACTTGCTAGAGTTGAAGAGTACGTTTTTGGACCACAACAAATAGTTTCTTGCTCCGTTTTGTGTAATCATTTGAACCCTCTCATAATTGTAAGTGCACGTCCCGGTACCCTCTCGGAAAAGATTGAACTAACGAATATTGCCAGTGCCTCCTACAACACAAGGCCGTTGCACGAGTTTGCGACGTCATAATGAGTGGATGGTGGAAAACAGGAAAAGACAATGCGAGTATGATGCGTCCGCGATGTGCTGCCCAAGGAAACTTGACATTTCTCTTGAACCGATTAACCGATTTTGATGAGACTTGATTTTCTGGAAAGCTGAAAATCAGACCATTTCAATGGTGTATAACAATCCCCAACTTTTCATGCTGAAGCTCCAGCAGAATTTGAGGGATAAACGTGTTCAAGTTAAAAAGTGATCCAATTCCGGCTTCCTGCCACATATTTTCAATGATTGTGAGATTTTTTCCGTTGCAACATGGTTTCCATCAGCGAGAAAGTTGTAGAGGAAGCTTTCAGCTTTCCAAAAATACCAAAATCATTGAATTTGAACAACATTTGACAGTAATTTTATGACCAGAGAAAACACATGGCAGCATTGTTTTGTTTTTGAGCGGGGAAGATGCCGCGCCTCCCTGGAAATCCCAGGGAGTCGCGGCCTCTTCCCCGCTCAAAAACAAAACAATGCTGCCATGTGTTTTCTCTGGTCATAAAATTACTGTCAAATGTTGTTCAAATTCAATGATTTTGGTATTTTTGGAAAGCTGAAAGCTTCCTCTACAACTTTCTCGCTGATGGAAACCATGTTGCAACGGAAAAAATCTCACAATCATTGAAAATATGTGGCAGGAAGCCGGAATTGGATCACTTTTTAACTTGAACACGTTTATCCCTCAAATTCTGCTGGAGCTTCAGCATGAAAAGTTGGGGATTGTTATACACCATTGAAATGGTCTGATTTTCAGCTTTCCAGAAAATCAAGTCTCATCAAAATCGGTTAATCGGTTCAAGAGAAATGTCAAGTTTCCGTGGGCAGCACACCTCGGACGCAGCTCACTCGCATTGTCTCTTCCTGTTTTCCACCATCCACTATTTATGACGTCACGCCATTTTTACTTCTCGTGCAAGGGCCTTGTGTTGTAGGAGGCACTGATATTGCACATCTTAGGCCAGAATACAGGGTGTCCCGAAAACATTTCGCCAAGATTCGTGGAGATGTTCCTGATGGCAAAACAAATCGAAATTAATCAGTAAAAAATTTTGCTCCGGGCCCCCATTTCGATGTAATAACCCCCCAAAGTCCCCCAAAATGGACCCTTTTGGGGTATTCATGGGGGAGGTAAGATTTCATCGTAGAGCTTTCAAATTTTCAAGACAGGTTCTACGTATCGAGTAAAACATAAAATATTCAGTGACAAAATAACCTACGAGCCCCCATTTTCACGCAGTGCTCCCCCAAAAATCCAAAAAAGCCCAATTTGTGATGGTCTTGTTTTAACTGAGATATTAAAAGAGTGGGTCGCTGCACAAAACCCATTTTTCGAGGAGAGATACACTAAAGCACGCTGAACAAAAAATGTTCAGTGATAAAATTTGCTCAGACTCCCCATTTCCACGCAATAGCCACCCAAAAACCGGTGAAAAGAGTCTCTTTTTCATGGTAACCATGGTAACCCCGATGGTTACCATGGTTACCATGAAAAAGAGACTCTTTTCACCGGTTTTTGGGTGGCTATTGCGTGGAAATGGGGAGTCTGAGCAAATTTTCTCACTGAACATTTTTTGTTCAGCGTGCTTTAATGTATCTCTCCTCGAAAAATGGGTTTTGTGCAGCGACCCACTCTTTTAATATCTCAGTTAAAACAAGACCATCACAAATTGGGCTTTTTTGGATTTTTGGGGGAGCACTGCGTGAAAATGGGGGCTCGTAGGTTATTTTGTCACTGAATATTTTATGTTTTACTCGATATGACGAACCTGTCTTGAAAATGTGAAAGCTCTACGATGAAATCTTACCTCCCCCATGAATACCCCAAAAGGGTCCATTTTGGGGGACTTTGGGGGGTTATTACATGGAAATGGGGGCCCGGTGCAAAATTTTTTACTGATTAATTTCGATTTGTTTTGCCATCAGGAACATCTCCACGAATTTTGGCGAAATGTTTTCGGGACACCCTGTATATTTTCTCGGGTAAGTGCACGTTTTGTGACCCTCTTGGAAAAGCATGAACCAACGAATATACTTTGTTGATCGCGAAAGTGCACTTTCTGGACGCTCTCGTAATAAAAGCTTGAACCTTCCAACAGTGCTCAATCCACCAATGAGTGCTTGTACCAACGAATGCTCAGCTAAAAAATGTTTTGCTTTTAAAGTTGATTTTCAGTCTTGGATCACAGAAAAAAACTTAAAACCCTTCAACGTTTTTCAACATTCAGCTGAAGAGTAAATACCATGTCCTAAATTACTCGTAAACCCATAACCACCGGGGTAAAAGATCCTAACAAACAAAAAATTGTTCCAATCAATCTATAAAAGACCCATCGAAAGTCACACATGTAAAAGCGCATTTAATTTACCTTCCAGGTAACTTATTCAATTTTGATGATGTGGATCAGGTCGTAGCACTGCTTCGAGCGACAAGGAACATCCAAGATGATATGGAGAGATCCGGAAACGTCTTATATAATTTTGGGAGCTGGTTGAACAGAGCCATTCGCAAGGATTCTCTTCTGGCACAGGACATTGAAGATAAGACCTTTGAGAGTGACAGCCGCTTGGATGAGGTCATAATGATTTATTCCATTGGAACAAATTCAGCCGATTGCAAAGAACTTGACAAATTGATCTTGAACACAAACGAGCCTACTGAAGACATGACGCCTGCGAAGGGAATGCTCGAGAGGTTGCAAACTCTAAAAAGAGCGGCAAACTCAAATAGTGGTAGGTAAACCCTTACACATGTGTAATGTGACAACTACGTTGTATGTGTGACGTGATAACTCGTATTCTTCTCTTCGTTATGGAAAAAATTGACCTCATGTATGAGCTTTACCGGGGTTACCTCCCCATGGACAAATTAAAGGGAGCTGAGTGTAAGAAACTTTAATTTTTACTTGTGCGATTTTCCATTTAAAACCCATTGTTGTTCAACAATATTTTTCATTTCTCTGTTTTCACTTAGCTCCCTTTAATTTGTCCAAGGCGAATGCACCACCTGTTTTGAGCACTGGATCTGTTTTACGCGCCAACTTGTTTTATGCACTACCAGTTCAAAAAACTGCACCTGTTTATGCACTGTTGTTTTATGCTCCACCCGTTTTATGTACCACCTGCTTTGTGCACTGCACCTGTTTTATGCACCACCTATTTCAAGCACTACGTGTTTTATGCAGCATCTGTTTTGTGCACCACCATTTTAAAATACTGCACCTGTTTTATGCACTGGTGTTTTATGCTCCACGCGTTTTATGCACCACCTATTTTGTGTACTGCACCTGTTTTATGCACCACCTATTTCATGCACCACCTGTTTTATGCAGCATCTGTTTTGTGCACCACCCTTTTAAAATACTGCACCTGTTTTATGAACCAATTGTTTTATGCACCAATTGTTTTACGCACAGCCGGTTTTATGCGCCAACTGTTTTATGCATCACCTGTTTTATCCACCACAATGATTGAAAAATCAGAATTTTAATGTGCAATTTACCACCAGATGCTTTTTACAATAAAGTCATTCATGATTCCTTCTGGAAAACCCAGAAAGGTGGGTTCTTTGAAGGAAGTATATGGCATTGAGAAGTGACATCTCGCTGCTGGGGTATTTATCATGCAACATCAAATGAGATTTGGGGATTTTAAATAACACAAAGTTACGATATAACATTTTATCTCACATCACGGTTTTTCTTGTCAATCTGGCCGAGTGGTTACGGCACACGACGTCTGATCCAAAGGTCCACATGAGTAAGAATTCTGCGTTCGGCGGTTACCTTTCAGTATAATTGCGTTGTTGACTTACAGGAATTTCCAAGGAAGTATGCAGTCACCCTGCAGGGCGTTTTTTTTATTTTACTTGCGGCTGATATTCGATTGAAACAACGTCAGGAGAATCGTATTGTAACTTCGAGTGAGGTTCTCAAATAATAACCTCATCTCAGGTTCTTGGAAAAGACTTTTGATGTTGTTCCTCGTGCTTTATTTTTCAAAAAAACCCAGGATTCTTAAGTACCTATCACGTTTATATGACTGCACCTGTTTTTGCACCTGTTTTTGCAACTGTTTTTGCACCTGTTTTACGCACCTGTTTTTGCACCTGTTTTTGCACCTGTTTTAAGCACCTGTTTTTGCACCTGCTTTACGCACCTGTTTTTGCGCCTGTTTTGTACCTGTTTTTGCACCTGTATTTGCACCTGTTTGTACCTGTTTTTGCACCTGTATTTGCAACTGTTTTTGCACCTGCTTTACGCACCTGTTTTTGCACCTGCTTTACGCACCTGTTTTTGCACCTGTTTTACGCACCTGTTTTTGCACCTGTTTTGTACCTGTTTTGCACCTATTTTTGCACTTGTTTTGCACCTGTTTTGCACCTGTTTTTGAACCTGTTTTACGCACCATCTGTTTCATGCTTCACCTGTTTTATTCACCACATGCACAAATAAGAAGTCGAAAACCTTTGCGTAATTTTCGAAAAAGGTATAGTATATTTTGAAGCATTTGAAGAACATTGCATGTGATATCGGTATTCATAAAATACTCGTGGCTTTTTCTCTGAAACATACAATGCCAACCATGTGTGATGCCTCATTTGGCTGCAGGCGAGCAATGCATGCGCGCAGACATCATTTTTAGTCACTTCAACCGGTCAACTTGCATAATTTCCAAACGAACAGGACTCCAAACCCTGTCACACTTCATGTGACATTTTGCCTGGCGTTTGCACGGTTGGACTAGTTAAGGCATCCGGAGAGAAAATGGACGTTTTCATTTTCGTGCATGCAGTTCCAGCCATGGCAAAAATATCAACACTGTTTTTATACACGCGGCAGAAGCTGACAACACGGGCATTTGGAAGACACCTTCAGGCTGTCCGCGACGCATTGCTGGAAGATCAGGTCAGATTGAGTTGGCTTCAATTAAGTTTTAGGAGATGGAATTGCGTGACTGGTCAGAATGATTCTCATGACAAAAATCGGGTTAAGAATCCCATACTTTCGGAAAATTCGCCGGCCGGGTATGAAACCGCAGTTGGCCATCGCCTGGTTCTGAATGTTGAACTCCCTTACAAATGTCGTATTCGTGCAATTTGAATAGCAACAGCATTGATTGCGAACTGGCTCGAAGGACAACTTCATTTTCCTTACGATAACGCAAAATTTTATGAAAACGGTCGACTAATTTTCAAATTTGCACTGTTTTCGTCTTCTTTGTTTTGCAGCGAATGAATTGTTTACAATTCCGGATGGAGAGAGCCTGTACATGAAGAAGTATGGTAACAATGACACTGTTGAAGCTGTCAATGAGATAATTTCTGGATACAGTGCTGCCAAACGTGACGGCATTCTGTCTGTGGTCAAGGTTTATGAAGACTTGATGACGAAGGCTCGTCTTAGCCGACAGGAAATGAAAACGATTGCAAGTGTCAAGAAGTTTGACGACGCCTTCTCAATGAAACCATCCACTGACGAAAGGACTGTAGTGGCCGATTTTTACCGCCGCGCGTTGCTGAAAACGGCTGGCATGAAACTGTTCGAATACCTTTGGAGTTCCAGAAACGGTAACTGACCCAAAGGAAACGATTTGATTTTTTTTCATTGGTAGAGTTACTGTGGG
>JASGXE010021851.1:0-11776 GCA_030068105.1 Sinentomon sp. SZTP_YWyxl
TGTACAAGGGTCGTCAGATGACGATATTATGTCATCATCTGACGACCTTTGCATTGTCAACTGAATCAGCTTACGGCCTATGGGCCGTCATCTGACATCCCGACCACCGCCCATTCACGAGCTAAAGGTTCATCCATGGACAAAGGGTCATGGACAACGGGTCATGGACAACGGGTCATCCATGGACAAAGGGTCATCCATGGACAGTGATTTGAGGGCTTTTTTCTTGTGAAGTGATAACTTTCTTTTTTACAGTGTGTGCTTACAAAATGAACTTGATGAACTTGATCATCTAAAAACGTAAGGCGTAATCTCCACGCATATCTTACATCTGTTTTCAAGTTTAACAAACGCAAACAAATAATCAACAAGAAATTGAACGAAATCATCAGTACCAGTGTTCCAGAAGGAAGCGAGAAGGCCGTTCCAAAGGATATTAAATTTCGAGAGGATTACGGTACAGAACCTTTGCATGTGAAACTACGGAGCAGCCATAGAGAATGCTTCAAGGATATTTATCGTGCATTGGGTTAGTCAATTCTGAATTTTTAAATGCTCTTATAATTTTTTCATGTTTTAACTCTGTTGGATTTTAAACGCGGAGTGTTCTTGAAAAGCATAGGTAAAACTATTATGATGTCTACATGCCGATTAGAGTGTCCCTTATTCTGAGACAAGCTGTGATTCGACCTCCTATTACCTCCGAATGGGGGCGAACAATACAGAACCAAAATGCTAAGTAGGTACCCAAAATGGAATCCAAAGGGGGCTGCGGGAGCATGGACACCATGATGTCGTGCAGGTCTCATTATCGTATGCGTGATTCTTTAGAACAAACTTAAGGCGAAACATCAGGCGAAACTTAAGTTGAAACATCAGTGAGAAAAATGTCCATCAATCCAAAGGTACTCACCCGAAAACAAGAGAACAACGCAGCTGCCAATATCTGAAAGAACTGTATGTAATTTTGTGTGACAGTTTTTGGGATTCCAAGGACGAATGGCAAATCGCGCTCTGCCATATTTAGGATTCCATACAGATATACAATGCAGTTTTGCGGGGACTAAAAATTTTTAATTACCGTCGAAGAGTCAATTCTTCAATGCTTATCGCGTGTTAATATATTCTTAGCTCCGATCCCTAACTTCCCCGAACAGTCAAATTCCGCAAATGCCCTTACTGGGACCGAGGGACCCCCACTGGTGCCGGAACAAATGCCATGATACATTGTCACGGGGGAGAGTGTTTTGCTCGTGGTATTATTTGGGATAGCACTCTGAACCTCCTTTAATCGCAGCGATCCGAATTCCTTGGACGGATCAAGCACACATCAGTAAACGAAGACGGGAATTCTTCTACTGGATAAATACTTGGATGGTTTATGCACAACTGGGATAACGATAACTCGAGAAGACTTTGTTACAATGTTCGAATATAACAGTGATTTCACAAATAGATACGAGTCCAATCCAATGTCTGTCGCTTAGATGCCCCTTTGGTCACGCAACACTCTTTGCTGCGCTGCAACGCTTTTTGCCGATCGAAACTCGGGGAAACTTTGAATTCTATTCGGGAGCGGAGTGACTTGTCGGTTCGGGGGATCTCGAGCAACTAACTTTGGATCCGTTTTGACAATTTTCTCGACAACAAAATCTGGCTTTGACGTGGAAGATTCTCTGGTCCTTGGTTGTTTTTGAACCCAGAATGTGACAAAAATGTAAACCAACAGAGGGAAATGCAATGAAACATCAGCGAAAAATAACAAGGCAAATGAGTGAAAATTAGGCGGAAAAGATTGCGAAATCCTTGAAATGAGCGAAATGTGTCCGTTTGAATGTCGCCTTTGCCACCCACAAAAACGCCATCCAGATGTCGCCCACTGATGCCTCCCCACGACAACCAAACGGTCCCCGATGAACACATATTAGAATGAATGATGAATGACTTAAATGAATGAAAATGAATGAAAACATGGATTTTTGGAATGCAAAGAGCAAAAGTATTACGAAATCTCTTGGATTGGCTTGACATAAGAATTTGCTAAAATTGACAGAATATTACTTGAACCAACGAGAAGATGTTATGACAATACTAAAACGTGTTTTTAAATGGACCTTTCTTCTGCCATGGACCTTTCTTCTGCCAGGCTGCCAAACTCGGTTCCAAATAAAGATGCACTTAAAATACGCGTCAAGTACAGAAGGAATAAAAACTTGTAAATCTATGCAGCTCGTCTCCGTTACATTCCCCCCGCTCTGCCAAAGGATGTCCTCATCCTTTTAAATCAAGACATCACTCCGAAAAACGACAAGGAAATCAGCATTACCAAAGAAAAATTAAATAAACGTCAAAGACATGTTTTTTATGGGTCGCTCACGTATGATACCGCTGAGCGCGTGGCCCCTAGTACAAAAGTTAAGATACGTTTTAAATCTATGCAGTTCTGTATGAAAGCGAAAATACGATTCCGGCGCGACGATCGAAGAATGAAGACGAATCCAGCGTGTAGACATCGGAAGAACCCTCGACGCTCGATCTTCCGGTGTCCTTGAAACTTGACAATCCTAGAACGAAGTCGCTGATCCTGCCGCTATCCAACCGATCAGACGGATTCCTGAAGAAGGTCGTTGAAGTGAAGAATCACTCGTATTAGAATCCCGGTGTATAGTCCCGTTGATCTGGCATCGACTCCTCTTGACCTGAATTAGGACTTGCAGCATTCCGGTCAACAACCGTCTCTCCGTCAGGGAAGGCGGGCCTCCTGTTGTAACGGGACAGCTGAAGAGTCAGAGAGAGAAGTGAATGCCCGTATAGGTAGCGAAGAAACGAGGGTGGTCTGAATATACCAACCGAAAATGCCATGTGGATCGTAAACAAGGTCAGCATAACCAACCAGATGAATGAAAATCCAGAAGAACACAAATGGATATCGTAAACTGCCAACGAGGGTGGATTTCGCAACCCAGCATTTTGTGCAAACGCCGAGAAAGAGAAGTTGAAAACCGGGACTTCTGCTGTCCAGTTCGTATTCAAAACAGGGTGTAAGCTGGAGTAAAGAGGCCCGTGTAAAATCGTTCCTCGGATCTCAAGGATGGAATCAAGGTGCCGTGACTATGCGAAAGGAATGACATGTACTGTCGATAGTGCAGGGCTTAAAGTGGAAATAAAAAGGGGCGGGCACTCGAAAAAATAAAAAGGGACAAGCCTCCAAAAAAGGGCACAAAATATTGGTGAAAAGGGACATAAGCTGCCTAAAAAGGGCAATCTTGCCACGACCCATTGGCTCTATTTATGCCTTTGATGTTTGGGCATGAATGGGCGACATTTCAGAACAAAGAAACGGCTTTTATTTCCACTTTTGATTTTTCATGCGAAAATTTGGTTGAAGTGGAACACTTTCCAGATTTCATTTTTTTTCTTTGTTCATTTGGTATTTTTTCTTGCATCTTGAGGATCGGCATTCTATTTCGCAAAACGTTCGATGTGAACACCGTCCCTCTTTCCCCCCCAATTCGAGCATTGGTCCTCTCGAATTGAACCAAAATACAAACAAATCGAAATTAAAAAGTCACGGATTCGTGTGCATCACCGAAACGAAAACATTTCAACTTGGGTAGCCGAGAACATTTCGCCAAATGCCTTTTGGGCTTGCATTATCAATGTTCTTTATTGTCAGATATTGCTACGACAAAACATCTGGCGGCCACATGGTCACTGCGGTCTTACGTCAGCTTGTGGCGACCAAACGTTCGGCGGCCTAACGTCAGCTTGTGCCGACCAAATGTCACGCGGCCATCTGCATATCCATGGTGGTAAGATGTTAGCGGCAGCCAGATGTCTGTGGCGACCAGGTGTCCGCGGTGGCCAATTGTCCATCGGCCAGATGGCCGTGGAGGTTGTTTTCACTGCTGCTAGTGGTCCGTCGGCCAAATGCCCACGGCGGCCCGGTGTCCGCCGTCCAGATTTCCGGCGGTCAAGTGTCCGTAAACAGAACAGTAAAAAAACACTGTTGGTAAGACGATTCAGGGATAAAGATCGAAAAAAAGATGACCGACTGAGGGTATGACCCTGGCCGTGGGAGTTCGAGTCAGGAAAAAATTTGCTCCTGGCAAAAATTCCAAATTCTTCAATTGCTGACTCCGCCTGGTGTGTTCAAAAGCGGTGGGGCAGGCAGGTCCAAAAATTTCCTGTTCCATCTAATGACCCACGGAAGATATTAAGAGACCGACCACAGTGCAAAAGGCTCAAACAAACGAAAACCAAATACCGACCAAATATACCTAGAAAAGGGGAGGCAGGCAAGTATCCGGACCTTTGAGTCACGAATGTACCTACAGTTCAACTGGAACGTGTGGGCCAGATGCATGGGAATGGCTGGGCGGGCAAAAAAATCAACACTTGGCTGGGAAAAGGTTGTCCCCGGTCGGTTCTCCCTTGCAGCAACAGCACGTTTAAACCGTTCATTGACATTGGCTCTCAGTTGATTGAGTGGCGAATGGTGCCTCTGAGATCTGAGCCATAGGCAGCCCAGCTGGCTGCCAGCAGAATTCGATTGTTCGATTTTTGAATTTTGACAGCAGGAAACGGACATATCAGGTGTCCGGTATGCTGTTCTTTTGCAGCCTCAAGCAGGTCTATCCTGCAATCACAAAATTGTAATTCTTGAGTCATGATTCATGGCTCATGCAATGATTTGCAGCAATTTCATTTTGAAGCACAATTTCACGAACATTTAAGAGAGCCCATGCCGCCAGGAGAGAAAAATGGAGAGAAAAAGGTCAATCATTGCTGATGCCTGATTTTTTTAGATGGGGGCACGCAAGGGCACTGCAACAAAAACCGGAGGGCACGCTAGACGTGAAAAAGGGCGAGCACTGCGTGCCCCTGCCCAAAAGGATGGCGGGCACTGCGTGCCCTGCCCTTGCATGCCCCCTCACTTTAAGCCCTGCGATAGTGTCGATGGAGAAGACATGCTGCACGGAAAAGATGGATCAATTCTTTTCGCGAACCCGGTTGCGTTAGTTGAAGATGAACGTAACAGTCACACGGCAGGGTGACGTAGTTGGAATCAATATCAGGGGTCTGATGAACGATGGGAACCGATAAATGCTGACAGAAAATGCTGAGGGCAGAGGGGTTATCGATAATGCAGAACAGAATAGGTATTCTCATCTACCCGGATAACTTGTTCTCTAGAATCAGAACGACAAGCAACATGACATACACCAATCACCTCTGAAAGTGGTGAATTACTGAAGAGACGACGAAGACAAGTTGGGCTGATCGAATCATCCGGACTCAGATCTGGAATGAAGCATAAGGCTGATCCTGGAGAGCATCGATGCAGTTGATGACTTCCCAAAACGACAGTTGAATCGCCAGACATGGCGACTATCTGCGCATCAAAATGAAGCTTGCATGTCTCGTTCCCATGTGCGAAAGGTGTGACCTCAACGCCAAGGAGTTGGTAACCCTGACGATGGATGGGAATTTTCAAATGCACCAAAACCTCCAGTGGGGTTGAATGACACTCGGCAATTTCCACCCTGTAGTATGCAGAAATATCGGACACCGGAATTGCCAAAGATTGGTTGTGAAGCTTCAGCCGCTCTTGAAGAATTAACAGATCTGCTCGGAGAACCTCAGGCGGCACAAGATCTCGCGGAATTGTGCGCGCACGACACGCCTCCATTGAATTGAATTGTATTTATGGGTTTCCCCATTATCATACACATACGTACAACAAATTTTCACACCCACACAAGGAAGGAGAAAGAACTGACGCGGGTAGAAAACGGCAAGGAAATTGGAAATTGATCAAAACGACTTAAAGTATTATCATTCAATGGAGCAGATAGACTTAAGGATCTAATGGGTGGATACCGTTCAGCTCACCCATGTTCAGAACTCTCTGAGCTGGGCAGGTTGGAAAATCTCCTCTTAAGAATTGGTATGCTCAATGGCTGGGAGAACACTGTTGCAGGCAGTATACTGGCGGCGGAAAAAGATTTCCCACAGATGTGAAAAATTTCCATTCTTGAGATTTTAGCAAAAACTCCATGCTGTAGAAATAAAAGATCCTCTTTCATCACTAATGTCAAAATCTGACACCTCTAGATAGCTTCGTTGCAATTTGGCGCTTTAATTTCTGCCAAATGCATAAGAGTAAAAAGAAAGAAAAAAAAGTTTCGGAGGCAACAGTTAAATGGGAAAAAGACATGTATGAGTAATCTTTTTCCGCCGCCACCATACATTCCAGTCAGCGATTGCACGCGAAAGGAAGGAAAATTTCCCAACATCTTTTTTGAATGAGAGAGGCCTTATCTTGAAGGGGTGATCATGCCTGCCGTAGAATGAGGGAGAGTGAATAAACTCAAGCAGTTCCCCCCACCCCCAGTCGCGCAAAGCACGCGAAACAGGCACAATAGCCGGTGACATTTTCTCCTGGCAGCCAATGTCGGCCAACCAAGCTGAGAAATCATTGCCGACACGCTGCTTTTCCTTCGATAGCCTCCAACAACAAAGCGAGCGGCACGGTGCTGGATGCGTTCCAACGACGCAGATTTGCAAACTAAATGCGGTCCCCAGGATGTCGATGCATACTCCAAAATAGGCCTAACTAAGGCAAGATAGGCAATTCCACGTATTTTAGCGGGACACTTCCTAAAGTTCCTTTTAATGAAATACAGAGCACTATTTGCTTTTTTGGATACAGCTGCAATTTGCCTTGACCAATTGAGTTTGCGATCAAAAATAACTCCCAGGAATGTGGAAAAAGGTTGCGGGGATAATGGTTGGTCACACAGAACATACACATAAGGATTAACTTTAATCGAACTAGAGCAAAACTGTATTAGCGAACATTTGGTCGGGTTCAGCTTCATGGAAGAGGTCTCGCACCAGTCTTCAATTGCTGACAAATCAGCTTGCAGTCTGTCAGAGCCCAAAGAGCTGTCAATTTCTGAGTAAATAAGACAGTCGTCAGCAAACAGCCTTATTTTGTACTTAACAGTGCCAGCTATGTCATTTATGAAGATCAAGAACAGTAAGGGCCCTAGAACTTGGGGCACTCCAGATGTTACGGGTTGGTGATCAGAGAGGACGTCATCAACCTTAACAACCTGGGTTATCCTAGTTAAATATCCTTGTAACCAGCGGTGGGACACACCATCAAGGCCCATGTAAGCTAACTTCCTCATGAGAATGGGGTGGCTCACCACGTCAAATGCTTTGGAAAAATCGATCATAACAGCATCAACCCTTTTGCCACGGTCCACTAGGGCCATTGATAACTCTTGGCTGAAGGATGCCAGTTGGGTTTTGCAAGAATAACCAGGACGGAAACCATGCTGGGCCCCGTTAAAGAAAAGGTTGGAGTCAACAAAGTTTCGAATGTGAGGAATGTGAGCTGCTAAGAAAAATTCGAGCAATTTTGAGCATGTATCAAGGAGGCTAATGGGGCGATAATTCAGAGATTCAGATTTATCACCCTTTTTAAAGATTGGTACGATCGTTGACCGCTTCCACGAAAGCGGAATATCACCAACCTTCAAGCTGAGACAGAAAATAACAAACAAAAATTTTGCAAAAACACAAGGAAGTAGTTTTAAAAGGTTAACACTAACTACGCTGGAGCCCTCGTAAATATTACTTTTCATTGTCTTTATACGATCAATGATCATAGCTTCACTAATTTGAGGCGTTAATCCACTGGAGAAAATGGGCCCTGGCGGAATTTGTGCAACCCCGTCATCAACAAATACACCCGCAAAAGCGCGGTTGAGAAGTTCTGCCTTGCCTAATGGATCTACTATCATTTGGTCATCAGCATGTGATTTAAGAGCGGAAACAGACTTTGAAGCTCCCGACGTGATTTGCTATATCGCCGAAAGTTTTTGGGAGCAGAAACATTGTGCTGCAGGGAAAAGGAGATACTGCTCCAAAGCCCCGTTCTTCATTTCATTGTACGAAGCAAGGGCAGATTTGTAGGCTGCCAAATGACAACTAGACACCTTTCGCTTGGAGAATAAAGCACGCAGCCTCCTTTTGTGTGATAATATATCCTTAGTTCGCCAGGGACACTGCAGAATTTGATGCCATTACAGATTTGGTTGGCACAAACGTATCCATTGCCTTCAGGGTCATTTTTGTGAAGAGATTCCACAATTTGTTTATGTCGGGGGTTACGTTTGATACCACTTCGAAGAGACTAAATTGATGCTGCAGGTAAGCAGACATCCCCTCAAGATTAGCATTTTTGAACAGAAAGATTTTGCGTCGACCAATAATAGTGGGAGGTTTCCTCAATGCCAAATCTATTAGAACAACACCATGATCAGAAATTCCCTCCTCCACTGAACATTTATCAATGAAATCCCTGGGACGGGCTAGGGTAACATCCAAAATGTGATTACTGCGGGTTGCAGAGGGAGTAAATTGATCGAGGCCAAATTCTTCGGCAAGGGACGAGGCTTTCGTATTTAAGCCCACTCCATAAGATGGATTTGCAGCAATTGTGTTAGACTTCCAAAGCACATCAGGAAGATTCAAATCGCCAAGTAGAAGCAACGGCAACCCACTTTTTTTCAACAGATTAAAATCAGTCAAACATTTGGATATGGCATCAAAAAAGTTTGAATCAGTGCCAGGTGGCCTGTACAGAACGAGGACAAAAAAGGAAGTGACATGAGGTTTAGGAACACTCACTTTACATAAGATAAACTCAAAGGTTGGATCAGAGTAAACTAAGCTGCTGCAAAAATTCTTTTCGACACAGAGGAAAATGCCACCACCACGCTTTCCCCGACGATCCCGTCTGAAGACCTCATAATACGATGGGAAAAGTTCATTATCATTCAATTCATGCCAGGATTCTGTACCGACAATTAGGGTTGGCTTGTGTAATTCAATCAGTTACTCAAACTTTATAACTTTATTCTTCAGGCTGCGAAGATTGCACATTAAAATTTTGCAATTCCCGTCATATTTTCTGTTATTTGCAAGCGGGGAAAGGCAGACGGATTGGTTTGGTGGAAACTGATAATGTAATGCAGCCAAGCTGTCACTTGGTACTGAAGGGCAGGAGCGTATTATATCAGAAGGCAAGCAAGTTCCTCTGACCACCAGGTGATGGCGGTTATTTGATGCAGAAAAGTTAGGATCTCCCACTTTGGAACAACTTGCCGTGATTGCATATGGTGAAACGCGAGCTGGTGAAATGGGTGAGGGAAAACGGGTGAGGGAGGGATCACTTAGACTAAAAAAGGCAATTTAAGCAACGGACGAATGAAATTAGGATCAGTGTAACCGAACCTGAGCAAATAAAATAAGTCATTGAGCAGTGAAGACAACGACATCGTTCCCAACTTTGACAGATGAACGCCATCTCTGCTGAGGAAGTTTGGGCACATGGTGTAGTTCACGTCTCCAAACTTGATGCGGTGGCTTTGACAGTAATTGAGGATTTCCGAATTGAGCTGGAACACGTCACTCTCTGGGAAGTCAGAACGCAGTGGAACAGCGGCGAAAGGCATTGCGGCACTTGGCCTGAGACAGCGTATGGTCTCAACAAGAAAACTAAACTACCGCATCACTTGGCGGAGGCTTTGACGCCTCCCAATGTTGTTGGTTCCACCATTGAAGATCACTGCTCGCACACCTGGATGGAGAACCTTGGATTCTTGTAGAAACTTTCCAAGTTCCATCAATGTCGCACCTGGCACGCAAACCAGGGCACAGAAATCGATCTTCAGATCGTTACACACATATTTCACAAGGGAATCACCCACTATGATGGTGCTGGCAATGGCCGAGCCACTGAACAAGGCACGATCGAAAAGCCGTTGACAGTGAGACACTGGGGAACCACTAGTAACGGGAAGGCGATTCACATCAATCCGATTTTGGGGGTAGTTGCTTGCAGTCGAATTACGCTGCAGACCAGGAACTCGGAGAGGACGGTAGCTGCCATTACTCCGGTTTCGGGATCAAGATGCTTGCACTGGAACCATATTGCTCATAAGCTCGCTCGCAGCTGGATCGCGATTCGATGCGACGTCGGAAGCGAGTTGCTCTTTCAGCACTGACCATCCATTCCTTGTTCAGGGTTTGAAGAAAGGCGTTGGCAGCAGACACTGGTGAAGAGGGATTCGGCACAGCAGTCGATCGAGCAGAGTTAGAAGCTGCCGACGCGACAGGTGAAGGGGTTTGGGAAGGGAGCGATGGGTAAAGACGGTCCTGGATTTTTGGAGGGGACCTGGAACGGGAATGGTCAACAGTACCGGAACGGGCAGGAGCTGGGGCAAGTGTTTCTGGTGGGAAAACTGAGTGTTGCTGCACAGCCTGAGAATATGTATCTGGTGCAGATGACAGTGCTGATGCCGTTGAAGCGATGTCCAA
Source organism: Sinentomon sp. SZTP_YWyxl (assembly GCA_030068105.1). Classification (NCBI taxonomy): domain Eukaryota; kingdom Metazoa; phylum Arthropoda; class Protura; order Sinentomata; family Sinentomidae; genus Sinentomon; species Sinentomon sp. SZTP_YWyxl. The sequence continues at coordinate 10,399 of JASGXE010021851.1, forward strand.
AATCGAAGTATGGTGATTAATGGTCTGCATGGATGGAAGGCTGGAGGCGGATTGCAATGGTACATCCGAAGAATTGTTCACAATGATACCACTGGCACGTGGGACTGGTCTCACCGCGACTGGAGATTGGTATGAAACTTGTGGTACTGTGAATGTCGGAGATTTAGAAACCAGATTTTGGATGACTGGTTTCATCGCTTTGATATCCCGGTCAATGACCTGGACTTTCTTCGACAGTTCACTCGTTCTCGGCTTCAAAGTGGTGAGTAGCTGCTTGTGAATTTCAGAGACATCATTGGTGAGTGAATTTAGACGGGCATCGAGAGATGCGACAAGGCGTGGAGTGACGGAGACTGATTCCTGCATCCCCTCGATGCAAGCCGGGCATATCCAGAATGGGATGAAAACCGATGTGGGAATGTCGAGGCAGGTTACATGAAACCACATCTTACATCCTGGCAGGGCCAAGCAGCAGGCGATCATGTCTCCGGCATCGGCAGACTCCTTTTCGCCAAAGCTGCAGGCATCAAGACAATGTCTTCGCCGCTTGTAATTTTGACTTTCGTGGCATTGCAGCAAATGCGAAATCGTGGAGGCAATGTTGGATTTCAATTTCCGCTGGCAACTCTGCCGAGATGCTCTGTTGCGTCACGCCAATGACGCTAGCCTCTGCCATCCATGCCTCTATGAGGGGTACATAAAAATGGCGTCGGTTTGACATTCAAAAATCAATGTTCGTCGTGAAAACAGAACACTACGTCGGCGTTGTGGTTGACTCACGTTCATCAAAACACGGAGGACGATTGAAGTGTTACGATTGAAGTGTTACGATGAAGGTAATACAGTTCTTGATGTAAGGATTGAAGCTCTCGCAACACCAAATGCAAGATTTGATGAATCTCTGAGATATCCCCATCTAACCCACGTAAATGCGTGGTGACAAGATCGGCAGTTTTCTGAATCGTCTGGAATCTGCTGTGAACTTGGACTTGGTAATCCGACAGAACATATCTAACCTCGAAAAGGGCCTTATGATTGGCGGTGACTGCACCTTTGACCTCCTGTAGGTATCCGCGTAACGATGGGTTATCCAGGAACATAGCTGAAAGAGCTTTCCTATTCAAAACGTCGCAACAATAGTCGAGTAAGCTGGCCACCATGTTCCCAAGGCCACGCTTATGCCTCACCCGTCCTACGAAATCCAAGGAATCGGGCGGGATTGAGTGCTGAATTCGAGAAGGAAGAGGGACGAACGTCAAAACTCATGCTGGAATTTGGATATCGCTGTTCGATTGATGCTGCATGCGCTGCCTGTTGACCAGGAAATCCAGAAGTTCGACGAAATTAAGAAAACGCCTCAGTTTGATTGAATGCATCC
>JASGXE010021873.1:0-16915 GCA_030068105.1 Sinentomon sp. SZTP_YWyxl
AAGAGAGCTAATAAAATGCGGATTTTCCTTTCATAAAGAAATTTAATTTATTTCCTGCTCGAAATTTCGAAACCACTGATGGGAATTAATAAAGGCCGTTTCCCAGACCTTTAAAAATACCGTCTCCCAGTTTACAAAATGGACTGCAGAAGCAAATTTTACGTTTCAATATTGGATTAAACTGCTGCAAAATAAAGAAAATGCTGTTCGGATGAATACGGTGCATCTCATCTCCATTTCAAAACCTGTTTTCAGAATTCCGCTTCTCGTGAACGAAAACGGTGCGCGTTGCGTTGTTGATCAAAGGGTGTATGATTTTGAGGCGGAATGACGTGAAAGAGGTGGAATAACACGCGGCAACTTTTTCCCACGCGAAGAAATAAATTTCAAAGAGAATTGGCATTGGGATACCTGATATTGATGCGCCCTGTATTTCAATGTTCCAGCCACCGGTCCCTTTCTGAGGCCCTTTCCGAGCATTTCAGAAGAATAAGGACTTTCCAAAAGAACCAGTTCCTAAAAGAGCCACTTTCTATAATGCCATTCGAGATTCACTTCCATTCCAAAAGCGTTTGGGGGTCACAACCGTTTGCAAAACCGTTTGAGTTCATTCAACATAAAATACTGCTCAAGATGACTGATGTGAAAGGACGCCAGCAATGGGAGTGAAGCAGCATTTTTGGTATCCAGGGAATGTTGTTTGTGATGACAGCCACAAGGAACGACACACTGCTAATTTTCAAGGGTGTTACATTTCGCCTTTTCGCTTGGAGATTTTCAGGAAAGATCAGGGAACCGACCAAATCTGGGGGTGCGGGGAGGAGCCCCCTGTATTGGGGGTCGGGCGGCCTATACACGATAATAGAAATTGAAAATCCCGGGTATCAGAGCGCCTTTGTGGAAGGTTCCCTCAACGTTTGTGGAAAATGGCATTGTGTAGTGCGAGTGTTCCACTTTCGTGGCATGTGAATTTCACCATGTGTTTGCAATATATACCAATTGGCATGGTTCCACGGGAAACAAACATGCCATGTCTATGCGTCCGTCCCTGCCGACATGATGTTTATTCTTGTCCATAGGGCGGGATTCCATGTAGAATCTAATTTCAAGTGAATGAACTGGAAACGCAGGTTGGTTAAACCAAAGCTATCAACCAAGATCGATGAATGTCGAAAACACACCGATGATATCGATGTGAGTGCGGCGATACGTCGACGCACATGATGGGAGAGCAATTTCGTTCACTTCGAGATTTCCTTGGAAACTTGGCTAGCCGGGCACCTGGGTTCGGAGGAACGTGGGATTGCAAAGTGAGGCAAAATGTGACCAACTTGGCCAATGAAAAACGAATGTCGCTGCAGAGATTTTCAGCAACTCTGCGTCAAGACATGTGCATGCAGGGGTGTGCCCACATTCGAAGATTCAGCCCGTCAGCAGTTCGACTTGAGTCATGCTGTTTTGGGCAGAATTGAAATTCGGAAGATGTTCGTCGATACGAGTACGTGTATCCTATACCAACCTCCCAGTCCATTCAGAGAAGTGCGTGCGTTTGGACCATACACCGCTTCCTGGGTTTTTGTCCGTCGCGTTTTTCGCGTGAGACGTTGGCCATTTTTCGAATTTTTCTCACTTGTTAAATCTCCGCTTTGCTTTTAAATGGCAACATTGAAATTACTTCGGTGCTACGACGTCTTGAGCTGAGCCTTTTGAGTGCAATAACGAATATCCTGAGAGGCACAAAGTTGCCTAATTAAACGACTTGTTTTCTTGTTTGTCAATTGACTCGCAGAAGTGTTCACAATTCAGTCGCGTTGTGTGTAAGATTCACAATTTCACTGTTGTAATTCAACTCACAATGGGATATAAAGATCTATTTAATTGTACAGTGCGAGCGAATTGGTACCTTACATGGCGTCGCCTTTTATTGATTTTTGTGAACACCTCAAAACCATTGATTACTAGTTTCCCATCATTTTATTTGATGCATTCCACTTCACAAAATTCCATTTGTGAAGCTGAAACAATCACATTTCGCAAAGTTTTCTACAAAGGTTTGAAAGAATGACACGAATGTTGGGAACCATTAATTCGCTCGCTACTGTACATCGTGGGCCGTCTGCACAATACTCGTATGCTGCTACTTTTTTATTCTCAAGTAAGTTTAATCATAATCAACTTGTTTATTTCATATGGGTTTGCCAAGATTTGAACAAATGCAATCGGTCATGCAATTTCGACTGCACATGTGGGTCAGCACTGACGTTCGCAATATTGTATTCAATGGATAGCTGACTGCTGGGGTCCTCTTCGCAGATTTGAAACGGTTCCGGGATGGTTAGGTGTAAGCATGGTTGTTTGAAAAATGGATCTTTGGAACAGAGAACAAGTTAAGTGTTTGGTTGAAATTGGTTATCAGTGATCAGTACGGGCATAGGGCAATTTACCATTTGATATAAGCAACGTATTTCCACAGACAATCTTGAAAATCCCCCAAAGCAATGCGATTTTAACAAATCTGTTTCCATCGTTTCAGTCAAAAAGCTACCTCTTAAAATTTCAATCGTTTTGGATTATTTTGATTTTTGGACCTCAAAACGGCCTGTGGATATACATATAGATCAATTCGGCGAAAAAAACCCTTTGGGGTTTGAAAATCCCCAGTCGTGCATTGTTGTTTGTTTCATCGTATTTTCGCTGAAACAAAATAACGCAAACATTGCGAGCTTCCTCTGCAAATTTCAATCGTTTAGAATTATTTTAATTTGTGGATTCGTGGATGGCCTATATGTGGAGCTTTTTGTGGTAAAAATCCTGGGAGGAATTAATGGGCTTTCGGAAAATATATCGTTTAATCGAGTTTGCAGTGATATCAGAGAACAATAAATTTCCTCAAATTTTCTGCGTCATTAAAGACGCATCCCCAGTAGCAAAAACTTTGCCAAGGACGTTCCACATTTGGTGCCAGGAACGTTGCAAAACGATGGTGCCATTCCCGTTTTGTGGTCGGTTCCAGAACCGTTCTGGCACCATTCCCCAGAACGTTCCTGGGACGATCCAACGACACCGAAATTTCGGGTCATTGGTGCCGTAACGGTTCCAGAACGTGTCAGGTACGTTCCCAGAACGTTCCATGATCGTTTTTGTAACCATTTTTGGGATTGCTTTTGGATTCTTGGTGTTTTTAAATTTTGTATTGATTTTCTTTTTTCTTTCCTATCCAATTTCACCCTATGCCGCATGTTTTTATTAACAGCGGAGAAGATAATCATGATGAAAGCGTTTGTTGTTCCGCTGTATATTTGGTTGCTACGGTTATGTGTTTCATAAATTGACAATTAATAAAGAAAAATCGCACTTCGGAAATTGTCAGGCGACATGAATTGAAGAGTATTTGAGTGTCCATTTTCCGAAATTGTGTCGCCACGTGATGACAACTTGACATCTTAAAATGTTGTTTGATCTGAGATTCGTAGTTTTTTCAACGCAGAATAATTTTTATACTTTGTGAGACATTTATTCCGAAACGCTGTGAACTGCAATTCCATTACTTGTTCCTCACTTGTTCCAAAAAGGGTCCGGCATACCGAAAATCTCGAGCACGATAATGTAACCCAAATGACCCATTTTGGCACCATTGAAACCGTTCTGGCACGTTACTGGGACCATTTTTGCCACTGGGGATGGAAGGTGCGCGTCTTTGGGGGTCAAATTTTCGATGGGTTTCGGAGGTCAAATATTCACGGCTTGTCATTTGAGGCATTTACAATGCGCAAAACAACCTTCTGAACGTGTGTTTTGTCGTCCTAGATTTCCTTATCACTTCAATGACATTAACCTCGACGACCCATTATGGTGATCAGACGGTTTGGAATGGTTCACCTTCAATTGATGTCATCCAATTTATATTATACTAGCCGGGCTGCGCCCGGCCCTGCCGGGCTCCTGTACACGGTGTCTGTAAAATAATTGCACATGGTGGTGCGTCACGGTGGGTCGAAAAATGGGGCGCAAACGACGCGCGCATTGTGCAAATGTCTTCGGAGGTGATTCTTTCCGGAACGCACCCGTTAATTCAGCAAATGTTTTCCGTCCGCATGATTTCGCTTCTTGGTAAGGTTTGCTATTCGCTTAAGGTGTGAGTTTTTGTCCAGTTTGATGGAGGGTTCTTTTTTTCAACGTCATTTTTTTCATTTTTTTTCTCAACGTCATTAGATAGCGTTTCTTGTGAAATCGGATGAGTGTCCTGCGAGGAGATTATCGGACACGGTTTCGATACGGAGTCGGCACAATAACTGCGCTTCAAATATCTCTTTAGCAGCGACGGAGCCTTTTATAAAGGACCTAATACCAAAAAGGCAACGACGTTGGTCAAGGACAGTAGTGGAAGGAAAACCATCCTCGTGTGTACTGCTGCTGAAAGAGGCCTTAGCGGCGAAGTCCCTGGACTCCTTATAGGAGAGACGTTAAACTGGAGATCCGCTGCGCAGCAACACATTTTGCACCGCAAAGAACACCAGTATACAGGTTCATGACATGGGCCTGGCAGCAGGGCCGCATGACCGGGATCTTTTCAGGTGGGGGCACACAATTTTCAGGAAAGGATATGGGCTCCGACCCAGGGGGGTTTGGGGGCGGACCCTGCCAGTAGTCCAGGTATGAGGGAGGCATATTTTTATCCCCAATCCACTTCCGCAAAGCGCGTCTCTGATTGGTTGTTGGGAATTCGAAGCCAATTTTAACATATAATTTTCTAAACGTAACTTAACCTAACCTAACCTGGCCTAACCTACCCTAACCTGACCTAACCTAACCCTATTGCGACCCATTAAAGAGTTGCGAAGCGGTGGCACCATATGCCAAATGGCAAAAAGCGGTGGTGAGGCAAAAATCCCGAAATTGTTGACATCACAAATTCAGACGAAGGGATTGGCTGTTGCGATGCTCCTGTCCGCGGACGTGGATTGGGGAAATAATATGCATGGGGATGGATCCTGCCAGAAATCGAGATCTGGATCTGAGCCCCAGCGGGATTCCAAGGGGCAGATCGAGTCCGTGGCGGGGATCCGGGCGGCGAAGCTCCCCAAAAGCGGAAGAAATGTTTGAACTTCGGGGCTCATTTTTGGTGCAAGATTCGTGTTCTGGAGGCTAAATTTCCCACCAGGATGACCAAAAAGCAACGTTGGTTTCCACATTTTTATTGTCACACTGCTGAAAATTTTTCATTCACGCAGGCAAATGAAGAGGGGCTTTGGCAGAACAAATAAAGACAAAAAAAAACACACAAAATTACAACAATGATGGAATCGCCATCTTGTATTATTTCTTGACTTCAGCACTTATCTTCTGCCAGCACTTATCTTCTGCAATCAAAGACATTTCGGGGGCAATGGCCCATATTTGGTTACGACTCTGCCCGGCAGGAAACATCACAGAAGCCACGTAATTGTAATAGTGCTGTCCGGTTTCCTGCGGGTTGGCAATAGTCGAAAAACGGGCAGCACATATGGTTGTGGCTTCGGCCTGCAGCTGTGCGGGTATTTCGGCGAAGTTACAGTGACCGGTGTACGCTTTTGATAGACTATGCGTTTGGCAGATTGCATCCTTGTTAGACTGCTCAATCTATCAATTACACATTCTGAGCCAGTCTAGCTACTAACGTCTATTCACCGGTGTGTCTCCCCGTGTACGCCGCTACCCCACCGAATGCCAGTGGAACACGCTGGCAACTCAGCAAAAGTTGAGCAAATAGAAAGCCAGACCTCTTTGGGGTGTTGATTTTTGTCGATTTAAAAAAAATATTAAAATCTCAGGATCTGAACAGCTTTCTAAAAGGGACCTTTTCCCAATGCCGACCATAATGAGAACTACACTAAGCAAGAATTTCCCCATCCATCTTCCGCATGCCATATTGGGCGCTCGCATATGTCTTGTGATAAGGCATCCGGTTGCCGACACACGGGCACCAAGTGGATGGCCTGGCGGTCTGGAAACAACTTGCCAAAGATTGCGCGCTGCGCCTCCGAAAGCGAAAAGTCCATGCTGTCGAACTCAGTGATGCTCGTGTATACATATGCTGCGAAATGCACACAAATGCAATGAATTGCCAACTCGCACAACGTCCACCATCGCGCCGTGAATTTTTTCAATGTCGTACTCCAATAGTTGGTCAACTCCAACCACCGGCCGACGGAGGCTGACAGAATGGGCAGTTTTGAAGCGAAAACAACAAAACGGGTGGTCAAAAGTTTATGAGGCAACGTTATGTCCTCGTCTCGCAGCGCATCCGCCGATCGTGCCATCTCTCGAGTCCGTGCGGCATCTGTGCGCTTTGACTGACAGTTTGAATTTCTACTGCCATCTGTGAACTTCACACGATATCAATTTTCTGCGCCCATCACCATCTATCAACCGCAACATGCGCGAGATTGAAAATGGTCCCGTGTGCCCTTCAGGGGCAAAATTTCGAAAAAATGGCTCGATAAAACCCAGATTCTGGTCCCGTGCGTCGGCTGTCAAAATTTGGGCCAAATTGGCCCTACGGATCGGCGGGAATCGTCTAACATAAAAAACGGCTTCTCTTTTATATATAGAGATTCCACTGTGCCACGAAAGTACTCTGTGGGTAAACCCAATGATCTTCAAGAGTTGGAGTCTGTCAAAAATGAACAAACGTCAAGGTAGTTTTCTATTTTGTATAAATACCAAGCTTCAGCAATTGATATCTGCCTGTTGAGAATGTGCTCTACTGTCGCATTAAAGTACTCTGTAGGTATACATAAATTAATGATCTTCAAAAACGCAATCTGTTAGAAATGGACAAACAAGAAGGTTGTTTCTTATCTATAGTAAATGTCAAATATATCGTGTGTAAATGTATTTCCCCTAAGAAAAGAAAACAAAATATCATTAGAATCGAATCCTTCTGACAATATTCATTTTACTTGCCTGCTCTTTCTCTGTTTTTAAGTTCTTCCAGAGATAGAAACTCGGAATTCGCCGACCGATTAGCAATAGGATTGTTAGCCCATAACCGGCCTATAACAAAAAAGAATCACTCTTAACGACTTTCGCAGCCTTACCATCCTCGCCTCTCCGAAGACGAACCAGCACCATTGTGAAAATTGCGAAAGGACCGTTATTGTGCAGATTCGATAAGACACACCTGTCTGCTCGGGTTGCTGTGCCCTTCGGTTTCTCCTGTATTATTGTCCGCAAAGAAAACTCTGGAAATAAATGGCTCTTGGTGACAAGGTGATGCGTTTTTCGCCGCATGCGGCGTGCGTGTTTCGCAATACGATATTCGCATCGCCGTTACAGGCGATTCCGGAAGAAAAAAAGCATGCGTCGGTATTCACCCCCGCACGAGAAGTTCAAAATTTTGAACTTGTTTGGACACCGCATCCGCTGCCACATTGCAGCGCGTCCGCACCAGTCTTCCACGATTTTTTTTTCTTGAAACGTTGGCAGTAGTGGCCGCGGTGTGTACGAATATACGTACTCACCGCTGCCACCACTGCCAACGTTTCAAGAAAAAAAAAATCGTGGAAGACTGGTGCGGACGCGCCGCAATGTGGCCGCGGATGCGGTATCAAAACAAGTTGAAATTTTTGAATAATAATAGCGTGTCCACACATTCGCGATTTTGTCGCGTTGCCGCGTTGTCGCGCGCGTAAAAGATATCGGATGCGACAACATCGCCTTGTGTGCAGTACACAATGCATGTTGATTCGTTCTTCACACATGGCAATGGCGTTGCGCCAGACAACGTTTTCGCGCGCGACGACGCGACAACGCGACAAAATCGCGACTGTGTGGACACGCTATAATGTTCCGGATTTTGTCGCTTGTGAGCATCCTATGACCATATAGGTCACGCGCTGCTTTTGATAATTCGATGTGTTTGGCCTGTCATTGGGTTTTTTATTTTTCAGGCCGTCTGAAACTTTTCAAGAATGGCGTTACCGCGTCAGGTGTTACTACTTCTACTGCAGATAATGAGATTCAGCGCTAATGCCGTGCAGAAAAAGTCCAATACGCATCTGCAAGTAATTGAACCACTTAAAACAATGAACGAATCATGCGACGAACAATCGTGTGTCACTGCCTCTTGGCAATGACCCAATTCGCAATTACAACGAAAACGGGATGACTTCTCGACCAACCAACGTTTGGGAAATCACAGTGACGTTGGACACAGGCAAATACCACCCTCTCTCAACATAGATCTATACATGAGCTCACCGTCGCAAGACGGCCTCAGATCTCATCATTATTTTTGTCACGTCTCAGATGTGAAAATAATCATGCCATTCAAAAGTAATTAATTAAAATTGAAAATTAAAATTATATGAGAGGAATTACAAAACAAAATATCATGAGGGGTGGGGGCAAACATTTTATCAACAATTTATACTGGCCTGGGCAGGCTGCGAAGTTGTCCTTGAACTCCCCTCGACACGCTGCAAATTCGTTAAGAATGCCTGGACCGTTGCTTTCTTTTTTACCCTGTCCTTCTCAACCCTGGTGTCTCTGTTAGATCACTGCTCAAATTTTTCTTATAATAGGACTGAAACGCATAGCTTCAATTTTTTCTGTTGATTCTGTTTGGAGCTGTTTGTTTTTGGATCGTTGTAGTTTTTTCCCAACCAGCACAGCATAATGCTCAACACAAAGCAATGCGAACTTTCAAGAGTCCCTGACTCCAGGTATATGCAGAGTAGAAATCTGGCAGGTCACAATTGCAGAGAACTAGCAATTTGTTTCCTGAACACCTGGTCCACGAATAACCAATGATGGATAAGTGTGTTGGGGAGCAATGTTTCTGGTTGTTGCTTTAGGAATCTGAGTGCGCTGCCTGCACTGGCCTTGGGAAGATCGTTATTGGAGTCAACATTCAGGTATTGCGGACATTCATTTCTTCTCCAACACCTGTTTCATACCGTTAAAATGTGGCAAAAAAGTAGGTCAAAATTCGCTACAGCCCATCTAAAGTCTCAAAACTGTCCGAATGCAGGAAGTCCACTTTTCATGAATCCATAAAGCACTTAGCATTTTCTCAATTCATGCGCTCAACTCTGGATGCTGAAAATGTTGACATTCCAAAAATGTTCGGAGCCAATGACTTGTGCAGCCGGCTGCCGGATGAACGAGAAATAACTGATGGGAGGATTGGACGCGGACATATGAAGTACAAGGCAGGGACGGGTTGTTGACCGGGTGAGAATAATGCGAGGAATCTCACACATTAAAGAATGGAAGAACAGAACAGAGTAGTTGTGTGTATTGTGGCTGATTAGGCGTACCAACAAAATTGATGAATTTTTTCTCTCTGGGGGACATCATTTATCTGGTTGAGTTTCTTCGCCGACTACAGAAGCCGGATATTAAATGCAAGTGTGCGCGTTTGCGTAACTTCATTTTCAGTGATTGAAGACATCCTCATTTCACATACATGTTTGATATCCAACATGCTTCCCTGGAATACCTTGTCTTTGGCGGCTGGCACAAGCTTTTCAAGTCCTAACTGTAACACAAAAGAAGACAGTCTTACAATGTTCACGTTGAAAGACGCCGAGAATGGCAGACACCGGTCGCCATTCTCGAGATTGAAGACTCCCACTCCGTTCACTAAACAATATATATTCGTACACGTATAAGGCTATCCAGTTTAACACGAATAACAGTAAAGTTTTGTTTTTTGTGTGCTGCTCTATTTTGCTCCACTTTGGTTTAAAATGTATGTGATCTTTGCCGAGCTGTTTTTGTGAGGTATTTGACCATTTTGTAAAAGTGTGAGATGTTTTGCAACGGTTGTTTATTGAGAGGAAGGTGTTAGTTCTGTGTTTCCGTATTTTGTTGCTGTATATACCTAGTGTGTGTGTATGTGTGCAGAGGAATATCAACGTGCTTGGGTGTTTTTGTTTGTTGTATTTACCCCACTTATCTTCGTTTTCTGACCCCGTGAGGTTCCTCTTGGTTCCGTTAAGCAACTCAGTATCCGGTAAAGAAACACAGATAGCACGTAGACGTCAAAATAACGAAAGAGCTTTAAGCTCAATCATACTTAATCCTTTGACATGTCGCAATTAAATTAATGTGTAATTGTACTCATGTTAATGTTGCAGAAACAACAAAAAAGAGTTATTCGTGTATCTGCGTCATCATTTCATCGCGTCTCGCAGCATCCCGAACTCTTTCCTCTTTGGGTATATCTGATTATGGACCAAGATATGGATGAAAGCAAAATGAGGTCAATCGTCGAAACCGACCCCACAGAGTTGCGCATTCAATGTAACCAATCATGCTGTCCTGTTGGTTTGTGGAAATAACATTTACAGACTAATGACAAAGCAATGTAAATAAAAGTTCAAAAGAAATTGCCAAACTGGAGGTGATATAGCCAAGTGTGCTTCCACGAATTCAGAATTATTTCTGTCGTATATGTATTTAAAACAGCAAAATTTCAAACTTTAATTCAACTTTCAAAAAGACACCCAAGTATTACCTGAAGAAAGATTTGGATCAAATGGAGATGGTTTGAGCTCTGCTGAACCTAAAATTGAAATCAAGCATTCTAAAGCAATGATATTAATAGCATTCAAAATTACTGAAAATTTCAGATGACTTGCTTGCCTCAAGAAATAGCAGCGAGCAAAACTGCTTTTAATTTCATTTGAGTTTTTTTCAAAAAACACTCTTTGGTCGTAATTCTTAGCTATCTGAAAATTGTGTGCTGGAACCAGAAATAGACAAAGTGAACATAACATGGAGAAATCCATAAATGAACATAAAAATGTGAAATTAATTATTAGCCGTTTGTACATGTTGGTACATTTATTTTCCACGCAGATTTCATGAAATGTCTTATTCCAAAACAGAGGACAGTATACAGAAAAGATTTTATTTTGTTTTTTATTCTATGGTGAATTGACACGTTGCATTTTTAAAACGCTGTTTCGGTTCACATTAGTCGCGTCATCGTGATCGCCCATTTTTTATTCTTGTTGCAAAATCAAAATGAACAACAAATCATCATTTACCGGTTTGAGGGCAAATCAGAGTTTAAAAAGAGGCCAGTTCCCAGCAATAACCCTGTTCCAACCGATAACCCAGCATTTCGGTCCCAGCATCCTTTAATCCTTTCCATATGACGTCACGATGACAACATATTGATTACACGATGACGGGATTAGAAATGTCTAGACTGTCGCAAGTTTTATCCGGGAACAGACGACGCGCAGGAAAATCGCCGAAAGCTATTGTCCATAAATCGATATGGAAATTGACAATCAAGGACCCACAAACTATGCTTCCTTTCACAAAAAAAGGGTATAGTTACCACAAGAAGAGCACCAAAATCTTTAAATGCGACTCATTTTAAGTTTTTGGTGCTTTTCTTGTGGTAATTGCACTTTTTGATGAGAAAATCAGTATGTCGTTGCTGATAGTGAATTTCCATATCGATTCATGGTTATACGACCTACAATGAATACAGGTTGTCGTGTTTTTGAGGAATTTTTCTGCAGATAATTACGTGCGCACATTTACCTGTGATGATAACCTTTTTAAAAGTCAAACGTTTTGTGAAGGCACCTCACCAGAATAATCACTGGCCGCTAATCATAAAAATAATCACGAAAATTAACTGTTCGTGACGAACGAATTTAAGGTGTGCAGCAAAATGAGAACTTTACTGCAAGAAATGCACCACAAACAAAAATTTATACACTGCAACAGTCTTAAGTTCTGCGGGGTACCACATACTAATCTGATTTTCCACTGCCCCCTGTCACGAGAGTTACCTGTTTTTAACCTCCACAGATGATGAGCAATGAGGAGGTTGAGCGGGTTGAGAGGTCGCATATTTACAGGTGCAATATTGCTTGCCAGGAACCTTACTTCGAGTAGTCAGGTTAACCCAACGTTTCGTCAAGGAAGTAAATCCCTTGGCGTCATTAGTAAGATATGCCACGAAGGTGTACCGGTTTAAAGCTTACAAGACCACAATTTTTCCCATCATGGGTATGCGTGTGAATTTTTGACCCTTTCCTGGCTTCTGAAGTTTCCTAGCTGGATAAGACTCAGAGCCGATCTGTTATTCGTATACACAGGATGATTCAGAAATGGATGACAAAACTTCGCCCACATATTCCTGTTAATTCTGAACAAAAAAGTCTGAATGAACCAATGTCCGCAAAGATTTCGTTCGTTGTCATCTAGCGTACGTGCACTTTTTGAAACGCACTTGCGGACGATCTAAGTGTCCTAGATGTGTCAAACTTGACAGCTGAGACCCTAGGTATCAAGCGCATTGCTTCACATTACAAGTTTTACCAAAAGGCATCCCGTTACCAACAGCGGTGGAGTCCAATTGTTAGTTGGCCCTAATCTCATATGACTGACCTGTGTTGCGGGTCAAGTTTCAATTTCTGCCATCGTCAGCATACAAGATCTTTCATTGCTGTACTGATGGCACAATGATGTGAGAAAGGCCAGTTGCGAGCCGTACTATCAAAACCTGTCCTGGATGCCTTAGCCATCGGAGCAGGTACCACATTGTTTGGAGCTCCAAATCAACAAAGTCAACACAATGAATCTCCAATAAGCTTACACCCGTCGCAAGGACAGGTTTTGAGCTTTCCAGGACAGGTTTTGGAAGTGTGGCTCGCTTAATTGGCCTTTAACGTCTCATTGTGCCATCAGTGCAGCAACGAAAGATCCGATATGTTTTCAGGACGCCTACTCTATGGTTTTTAGACTACTTTATGGACGACTACTTTATGGACGACTACTTTATGGACGAATTTATGGACGACATACAGTTTGATTCATAAAAACTCGCCCGAAACAATTTTGGGAGTTTGCCATTGTCTGGCAATCCAATAAGAGGTGGATAGCCCATGAAACTGAGCCCTGTCATCTTTGTGCGAGTGGTGTTCGAATGATGTTAACATCGCTTTGGATGCACACCTGCAAGAGAAAATGACAAATGGAACATACTATAACGCGTGCATATGCAACATGGCTGTTGGCATCTTTTTATCATACCTCCAAACCATGACCTTTTCATGAGGCTATGGAGGACATCGGGCTGGCACAACAATGCCTGTGTTGTGGACTCCCCTCAGGCCGGAGAGATATCCGATGCTTTTTTAAAACCACCGGTGAAAGTTGCGGATATCCACGTTTTCGGGGGGAAGGGATAGATAATATCCTCAACTATCTCCGGTGGCTTTGAAACAAGCAACAGAGATCTCTCCGGCCTCAGAAAAGGCTTCCGCACAATGATTAACGCAGTGCAGGTGGAAAGGCCTGACCTCAAAAGGGCGCTGGAAAATGGTCTTGACTGAGATCACTTGTGATTTGGAATGCATTCTGGAGCAGTAGCAGATCCTTGTCTGTAAAGTGGGCAGGGACCATAGACGTCCACCATTTGCACCGAGGGACAACTGCCAAGAAGAGCCAATTGGTTCCTTGCTGACTTCATCGTCGTATTCTGCCGCTCCAGAATGGAATGCCATCCCAGTTAGTGATTTTGATTTTAGTGACTTTAGTCATTACCAACCCAACCTCCAGCATCCCATTTGGAGGCCAGGCCTCACCGCCAGCACTGCGTTAAATTCTTTCTTGTGCAGCACGAATTCTGAATGGAGATGACGAAACAGGTCGTGCTGAGCTTGCCAGAAGTCCTGCTGGTCCCAGAGCTGCTTGAACAAGTCATGGTTCAGAAGTGATCAAGGTGATAACAAGTTGCATACCTACCTGGAAAAGTTTGGCTCAGATACTCTACACTAATATCTGCACAAAATGCGAGCTTCTTCCGCAACAGTGTAGAATTATTGGAAAATAATGTGCCATCTGAATAAATTTCCCGAGCCATCCGCACTATTTGACGAGCAATATCCGAACCACAATCCACCGACACCAGCATTTTTGCAAAAGTGCGGATGGTGCACGACGCGGTGCACTGGCCCACTTTTTGTGCGGCAGACATTCGAAGCATTTTGGTGCATACAGCGCATTATTTACTTTGTCGTTTGCTTCGATTTCGTCAGAATCTGAATCATGTGAGCCAAACCAAATTTGGCGCCATTTTTCCTCAAAATATGTTTTGGCGGAATATTCCAACGGTCGAACAGCGATTTAGCCAAATTTAAAGTTGAAGATTACAACAGAACCTTTCATTTGAAAAGTTTTTATGATTGTTAAATCCTGGAAAATAATGACGTCCTGCGGAGATATTGGTGGACATCAGTTTGGACGTTGATATCTTTCTCGGAATCAGATTTCGGGAAAGACAGGGAGCGACGGCCCCTGACATGCTCCCCAACGGTTCGCTTACTCCCCGGCATGTCCTTTCGGCTTTTTGGCTCGCCATGGTAACTCTAAACCCGAGATGTGCACATTGAGATAACAAAATCACTTAATTTTTGTGATCTTGGATGTATTTTGAGTTGTGATCTCAAAATAAAGTGATCTGGGATCTGTTTATGTGATCTGGTGATCAAAGAATGTGATCGGCACGAGATAAAAAAGGTGATCTATTCAATTTTAGATAAAATGTGATCTACGTTGGAAAAAATGTGTTTCTTGAAAATATGATCTCATTGTCAAATGGACAGCCAATTATTTATCATTCGCAAGGAAATTGATTGGTCGCGCAGTTTGGATGCGGTAAACTACGCGAGGAATTCCCAAGCAAACTCCATCGCATTTTCGCATGATTTTTCAGTTTTGAGCACCAAATATGTCTGCAAAAACAACGAAAGTCACTGCCAAAGGTCTCTTACATCAAGCCACTCAAAAGAAAAAACAGAAAATGAAATAGATTTTCTCACCTTTTTTGGAACTTTGCCACTTGAGGAAATCTTTTGGCCAGCGCTGCATGAACCAATATATTTCTGAGCCAAAAGTTATCTTTTGACACACAAATGATGTGCAATATGCATTCCTCGCTCTGACAAAATGCTACAGCGTTATTATTTCCTCAAATTTGCCTCGTCCGGGGCCACGCAAGGGGCCACCTTGTCAACGGGATGCCTTTGGAAGTTGATACTCCTCTGGGGCTGTTTCCCATCGGCCAACTGCAGAGTTGCGAAGACGGCAATCCGCAACCCAATGATGGAGGACTGAATCTGCAACTGCTCCCCATCCCGAACTCGCATGCATTTCACACAAAATTGGAAACTTCCAAGTTGCCAATGAAAGCAGGAATGGCTTCGCAGTCGCCAGGGCAACCACTTCCCCGGCAGCCGAAATCACATGGGCAAAACCTGAAATTAAGGAAGATGGACAAAATGCGAGCGCAATGAAAAAAATGGCTTTCGTGAAATTTCGGAAGCTTTGGTGTGACGAACTTCGGTTGGCAATTCAGGGAACAATTCCATTTTCGCGGCTGCTGGTCTTTGTTCTCCGGTTTCCGGTCGGGTGGTCGTCTGTCTTCTCGTCTTCTTTGGTGGTTCGTCTGTCTCCCGTCTGTCTCTTCCTGTCTGGCCATGTCCTGTTGCTGGCTGCTCCGACCGAACTCGATGGAAACGTGACGACGACCAAAGGCTTGAGAACGTGGCAGAGAGCAGCGACATTTCGTCCCCGTTTCCGTCACGCAACAAGAGCAGGTGCCAGAAGAAAATGTTCCGTTTTGTCAATGTTTGGTTTTTCGTCGATATCTGTTCAGTGTTTGCACTCAACACGACACGACAGAAGAGTTCCACGTGGCCTGAAATGGCTGATATCTCGGAAACACATCCAGACGGGTTTCGGTGTGGTGAAAAATTTCTGTTTGGTGCTGCTCAGCTGGTGTCAGTCCGCCGTCGATGGGAAGTTGGAAGTTCCTTTCAGTCTGCTTTCGTGCTTTCCACGGCTGGGTGAAATGGAATGTGTCTCATTCAATCAAATCTGTCAAATCAGATCAGGAGCTGGAGTCATTCCGTGCGATTTTTTGTGGCGGCCTTCATCCTCCCGCAGTGCAGTCAAACACTCAAACAGAGGTGGGTACCTACCTACAACCAAATTCGACAAGTCTTGTTTGGGCGTGTGGCACCATTTTATGTTTTTTCAATTTTTTGTTTTGAAATGATGGCAGGGTGTGACTAAAACGCTGAACCTGCTTGTCCTGCTTGTCTTGCTGGAAACCTGCTGGTCCTGCTGGTAATGGTCAAATAGGTTAGGTTATTGTTAGATTAGGTTATCCTAACCTAAACTAACCTCACCTAACCATAACCTAACCCTAACCTGGCCATTACCAGCAGGACAAGCACGACAAGCAGGACAAGCAGGTTCAGCGTTTTAGTCACTTCCATGATGGCATGACGGACATGTCACTCAGCAGAATCCCCTGGGATTCAAGAAAAAAAATTGCCTGTTTTCCTCATCCTGTGACGGGGTCGCTTTGCTGGCCACACATTTGGCTTGCGCTTTGCCTTTTTGCCTTCACTGCAATGGACTTGGTGTTTTTGTGAGAACGAACATGGGGGCAGTTTTTCTAGTGAATTTAAAAAATGTCTCCAAAAAATTTCCGAATTTTGATCCATTTTTGATTTATCCTGCCCTCTTGGCTCAAACACAAAAATGATGCTGAAAGCAGGATCTTTCAGTGGTTGGTTGGTGTGGCAGCCACAAATCATTGGCTACCACACCCAAGGGCGCAGATCCATGATGAATATTGGGGGGGACGATGAGGAAAAATTCCTTGTTGTGCGAAGCGTTGCGCGAAGCGCAACGCCGGGGGAGGGGGGGGGGGGTGTCCCCCCCTGGGCTGGGGAATCTTGCGATTCGAGGATTCGATTAAAATTCGAATTTGCAATTCGTTCGGGATTCGAAAAATGTGGCAAGTTCGAACCAGGGAGTTTCGAAGGGATTCGAAATTCGTCGGGATTTTGCGATGATTCGAAAAATGTTCGAATCGAAAAATCTTTTA